>JAHLJT010008756.1:131764716-132042216 GCA_031308135.1 Acheta domesticus | reverse complement strand
ATACATATTTATATATACATATTTATATATACATATATATATATACATATACATATTTATATATATATTTATATATACATATATATATATATACATATACATATTTATATATATTTTGAATCACATTCTTTCTTGATTCTTTCTTGACAGTACTCCGCCAACACAATCCTAATTGTTTTTTTTTTCTTTTTCTTTTTTTTGGACCTGAAAAGGCACAGGGGTCTTGCCAGAGAGGAGCCGTGAATCTGGATTACATGTGAGGGTGAATTTGAGCAACACTTTTTTTTTGGTAACAATGTTGGATTTATTGCGGATAACGAGACTTCCACATCCAACCAATACAAAGTCACAACAAATTAAAATCCTGATCCTTTCAAATACCAAGAACTCAAACTATTAGGCCTTTTAATGACGGGATCCCTCGTCCATTGAAGTTAAATGCATTTACTTTACAAAAGATATAACCCTTTATCATCTCCCCTTCCAAAAAAACTTACAATTATTTTACAGAAACAAAATCAATTCTTTTTTTTTTCTTCTTCTCTCTTGAAAACTACCTTACATAACATAGAAATTTTGGATTCTCACTGAACAGTCTTTTGTTATCTTCGACTTGGAAACATAAAAGCTCTAACCTCTCGCTACCCTCCTCGTCTCAAATAATCAGTTCTCGTTACTTACAGATCTTCACTCCTTTCCATTCCCTTTTTACTCTCCCACTAGGTGACGTCTGGAATACGTTACTTGCGCCGCCTCCTCGCGCCGCCCGACGGGTCTGCCGTGAAGGTCGCGCGCCCCAGCGCGCCGCCGCCTCGAGAGCCCAGCCGCCACGCGCTGCCAAGGGCGAACTCCAGCCGGCCTCGAGTCCTCACGTTGCCTCCGCGGCACGTCCAACCACCTTCTTTCTTCCCCGCTTCTCGTCCGCTTCTCAGGTTCTTACGCTGTTCGTGCCCTTAAGCGCGGCAGTATACGCGAGCCTAATGTTCTACTGTCGTCCTCCGTTTGTACAATCTGCCGTGATAAACACTTAATTCAGTTTCTGCAACTCACTCCTAAATAAACTTAGCTTTGTCCATGAATTCTATTCCAACACAGTTCATTATCTACTCCAGCCACGCGTAATATCAACTTTCACTTCGAACTTTGACCGTCTTTTCTCCTAGCTAATATCCGACTCCTACATGCCGCCGCTCAAAATACTCCTTTGGCACGTCCGTCCAGTGACGCTCTTCGGACCAGAAGACCGAGGTTCTCTTGCGGTCCACCGCCCTTCCCCTCTTTTCCCCTCTTGCTAGCTGATCTGAGTGGGGGTCACTCCTCTCGGCCCCGCCGGTATCCCTTCTTGCCGGCGAACGCTGCACCGAACGCGCCCACCTTCTGCGCGGTCTTTTAAACTCTCATTCTTCCTTGCCCACCTCTTCCTAGTCTCTCATCTGCACCCTCATTCAACTATCACAACTATATATATAATATTATATATTAAATATATATATATATATATATATATATATATATATATATATATTTTGAATCACATTCTTTCTTGATTGAATTGAATCAAACTAGTATGCATTCAAACGGTGAAATGACAATAAATAAATCAAATATTAAAAGTCTGATTATCAATTATTAAAAACTTGACTTTAAAGATTAGCAGAAAAGTAGACATGATTTACCTCTGACTTCTCACAGCTTCTCGGCCTATTGTTGCGCCTGAACCGCAAACGTCGATTGTGGAAGAGCGGAATGAACCTCTCTGTTCCAGGCACCTGCGTCCACTTTACCATCATCCTGATCAGCGAAGAGATTGCCGTCTACTGAACCTGCGTGATAAGGCGTATTATCGGTTTATCGCCTTCACTATCTTCCTCGTAATACGTTATTTGTCATTTTGAGAATTACAATGTGGTAAACCCTCGTTACAACGAACTCGCTTAACACGAATTTCACCGTGACGCTCACAAAACTTCGGCCCCGGCAAGGGATTAGGGTAATACGGACATCTATAATACTCGGATGACACGAATTTTTACTTTCCCGTATACGTAGGTATATATGAAGTAATATACATAGTGTAGAGAAAGTTATTTAATGCTGCGCGAAAAAAACGGCCAATTTTTGGCAGGAAAAATTCATTGTCGGGCCGTGATAACGAAAAAGTGAATAAAACCAGTTGCTAAAATAAAAAAAATCCCACAACACGTGTAACCAGAAAACGTGTTTTATAGGTCCTTGATACCGAAAAACCAATTGAAAGCAAAACGTCTGTCTGCCCGTCCGTCTGTGAACACCACTAGCGGCTAAACCACTCGTAGGAGTTTTCCAAATTGAAGAAATTGTTATTCATCTGGCTCTACTCGATGCCTTGAGATTTAGAAAAACATTCATTTTTAGGGGTCCTTTACAAGCCCCCGGTCATTTTCAAAATTTTCTCAAATTGTTTATTCTCAATTTTTTCTTTAAATTTGTTATAAGAATAGAGTAAAATACACTTATTAAGGTGTATAGGTCCGATTTTCACGGATAACTCTGAAATTTTGAAAATGGCTAAAGTTTTAATTTTCCTTCGGCGTTGTCCTACAACTACAAAATTGCATATAAACATTTTTCCTTCAAATAAAATTTGTTCTTCATAATGAGTTCTTTCTTTAAGATCTTGCACATTTTTTGAGAATTTTAGTAGTTTTTGCAATTTTAAAAACATACAAAAACAAGCCCCGAAAACAAGATTTTCTCAAAAACGGCTCCAATTTTTTTTTGCTTTGAGTACATTTGCCTTAAATAATATGAAATAAATTTTCTCGAAACCTCAACCGTTTTTTATGAAAACTAGGTCAATATTTCGCATTTTCAGAAACGCTCAAACGGCTTTCTAATAAATGGCTCCATATTTTTTCTTCAAACTTTTGGAACGGATAATGCTAATTGCACTCTTTAATATGACAAAGTTCATTTTTGGGAATTTCTTTTGTTTTTTCAAAAATTACACAAATGTAATTTTTTAAAGGTTTTTCAAATCTTCCATATGCACATTACCAGCAATTTTAAAACATTATTATGTTTGTGAATGTAAATGCTTGAAATTAATTTAATTAAACTTTTTGAAAACTCAAAAACTTTCTGTGATTCAATTTCAAAACTTTCTGTCAACAATTTTCGCATATTTAGTAGTGCTTAAACACCATTTCCTTAAAAATGGCTACAAATTTTTTAAAGAAAATTGCCATTTTGGACGAGGTTTTTGTGTTCTTTAATATTCTAAAATTAATATTTCCGTATTACCATTCATTAGGAAACCGAAAAATTGAGAAAATATGAAAAAAATGTACTTTGGGCAGATAGTTTTCTCAATGAAATACATTTATCAAAAATACATCTTAAAATAAAGTCATGCTTTATTTTTTGAAAATACGAGTGGTTTTTCTATAATTTTGCGACAAACATAACAGCCCGCTGCAAATTTACTGCGCTTCAGACAGTCGGATGCGTCGTAAATTAGAATTTACAATTTTATATATTATTTCTTGGTTCGTTTTTACATTCGTCCTTTTGTTATACATTTATACATTAATCTTTAAAGAAATTATTTGTTTTGAAATATGTTAAATAAAAATTGCCATCTCATTAAAGGAGTATCGACAATGCAGGAAATGCAACAATTGAATTCCGGTCCCTTGTCACGAATTTCTGTAAATCACGCGTCATTGTTGTGACTGTATGGTATCAGGCTTCTTTTTCCAATACAAGTTTACAAAACTTTTGTATTATATTTTTATGCAGTGGTAGAATTCGCATACGTTTGACAACACTGCAATGGAAAGAGTGAGTTGTTCGCTTCTTGGTTGAATTGAACGTTTTCAATAAATAGGTAAGATGTAAGTAGAGCAGAAAGTGCAATATTTCAATCCTACGTAGCTGTTTCCAATAATACGGGAAAGAAGGTGCTGTTGTAGCTCCACTAGTTTCTTTGAGGCTGAAGCCCATGAATTGTTTATTGATGCCATTCAGTTTACAATATTTATTCGGATAAGGAATTTAAAATATTTAGAGTAATAAATATTCATTTTTTCTTAAGCATCCTGTTAATTGGTTTTATCAGCGACTGACACAAAACGTGGGAACCATTCAGGCTTTGTCTATTTTGTAAGCCTTACCCCTCAGTTAGGGGGTAATTTAAAATCAACATTTTATGAAAACTCTATTTTCGACAACTTTCAGGTGCAAGTTCGTATTCCTTTGGTGTTTTCTGCACTCTAGAATATATTACCTTGGCTTAAGGATTTGGGGCTTCCCACACTATTTCTCAGTCGTAAAGACAGTCTTGAGAATAACAACTGGATTGAAAGGATTGGGAACAAATAGTAATAACTCTGATTTCTGTAACTTAATTGGAGAAACTAATTACTTTAAATTTATTAATAATATACATATAGTTCAAACTTGTTAACTCAAGAGGTAATCGGTTTTTGTAAGATCATTAGATATTTTAAAAGAAATGTATAGAGCTTTTATTTAATTTTTATTTATCTAATGTCAAAAACTGTTTAACAAAATTAGGTGACGTACTCGTAAATGGGACAAGTGTAAACACGAGGTGAGAGTACTTATATCTTATTTTGGCTTTTAATATTACTTTCATTGGACAAAGTCTCACAAAGCACAATCACACATATTGTCACAAAACTATTACCAGGAAATGACAGAAAAAGATAGTTCCTTCTTGTGAATTCCTTCAGTTTCCAAGCAATAAACTTGTTGCTTTTAAAAATATGCATTTATGATGTACATATTCTGAAATATGCCCTTAATAGGCAATTTAAATTATCAATATTTCATTTCCTCTATAAAACTTTATTGTTAAAATTCAGGAAAAACATATTTGAAAGGTAAAGATATATTTGTGTGCAAACGTAATATAATCTATCCTACTTTGCGTGAGAAATAATTGAAGTATATATTCACCTTAGTGAAGTACATTGTAGGTCTTGTATTTCTTGACTGGTTTAAAAAATATCTTCTCAAGAAATATTCTACATTTGCACAAGTATTTTATCATCCATATTCAAAAAATTTAAACTGTGACAAGCTCTTTCGAATCGACGAAAGCACACAAATAAATAGAGTCTATGAAAAGAGTTTTATCCCAGCTGTATCGTTCGTGTCCTTTTTGACCCAACGTCGTTTTTAAATTTATCCTAAACAATTCAGTTTGGGTTTAGCAACAAGGAATTTCTTGACTTTGATTTTATCAAAATTACGTTTCATATTTTGTATGTATGCAATAAAAATGTTATGTCGGTATTAGTTTTTGAGAATCATAAAAGTGCACACATAAGGTGTTCGGGTCCTTTTTGTCCTTTAGCGTCCCATAACAGAAATTTGATCGTATTTCACAGTGGTGATTACGAAGCGAGGCGACAACGCTGTGATATCTTTCTAGGAAATATATTTATTTATCTACGGAGTGGAGAAACTTATTATCGCTTTTTAGATTACCTTGAGTTACGGAATGAATTCCGTTTGCTCGCAGGCGTCTTGGAAAAGAAAACTTAATATGCCCTTACATCGTCGTTAGTCTGTAGTGTGTGTAGTAGTCGTATTCTATAGTGTGCAGTGACAAGCAGAGAATTCGAGGCAATGTGTTCTAAACGACGATTGTTTTTAGAAAATTTTAGCAATGGCATTGGTTAGAGACCATATAAAAAGAAGAACCAAATGCTGCAAAAGAAATTGTTCAAAAACTAAAAACTCCAAATCCTGAACATCATGAGTTCTCAATGTCAACCCACTCTAGAAAAAGAAACAGATTTTTTGTGTACAAAAACGGACAATAAGTGCTCAAACTATTGCTGCAAGCGTGGTAAATGTGTTTGCAAGAAACACCTGGAACAAATATGCCCACAATGTTACAAATAAAATTGGCTATCTATTGTATAATATGCTTCGTTAAGAATTCGAGAATATAAAACCAAATACTGTGTTTATTCTTATAAATAATTTCAATTTTTGTTTGTTTGTTTTTTTTGCATAGTTTGCACATTTAATATTCAAAATAAATGTTTCATGTAATATTAAATGTATATTTTCATGCCTTATTTGTGCAGGCAACATGGACGACGCAGCAGGACAAGTCTCTATTTTAACGAAATATTCAAAATATGCTCCTGTAATTACGCCAATATGCGCCAACAGGAAAATTCGGTCAAAAATGCACGATAATGCACTGACATATTAATTTATATATTTTTTAAATATAATTTATATATTCTATCCAAATGTCGGGAACTTTCACTTTGCTATGTACTGAATCAATGGCCAAAAAATATGCAAAGTTATAGAAATCCTCTCACTAGTGACTGAGTTCAAACCAGCTTCTATCGCTTGTGGTTCCAAGGCCCCCCGTTTCCACAAGCCGAGTGCAAGTGCTTGAGCGAATCGCTTCAAACGCCCTTCTAATCCTAAGACCGGGCCTGGCCCCACTGCCTATCTCCCGCTGACAGCTGGAGGCTCTCTGTCGGTGCAGCGATCATGGCCTTGTCCGAAAGGGGTCGACGCAGCGGTCATCTTAATTCCATTTACAGCATCTCTCAGCAAATTAACACAATCCTTATTGCATCCCGCGCATGAGAAAACCCTCTGAAATGATGCTAGTTAACGCTTGAGGAGAGCTCAAAGTCTCAAAGTCGAGAAGCGTTAGATCAGATTATTGTACTTCACACTTCACAAATTACGAAAAACACTTTAGCAGTTCAATTAATTTCATATTAATTAATTTTAGAGATAAAGATTTTAGATAAATAGATTAGATAGATTATTTAGATAGATAGAAATTTTACTAATAGAAGTGTTTCTTTGCGTAATTTTCTTGTCGTATAAGAAAATTTGATAACAGTTGAAAGAGTTTTTCGTTATACTTAGTATCGTGATCTATTAATAGAGGTTTTTTTTATGTAAATTTTTGCGACCGCTGAATACAGGTTTTTGTTTTCTTGTTAGGGCAATTGGGAATAAAAATGTTCAGCATTAGTTATGAAAATTTCATAACCGATTATTTTTTTTGTCTTTTGTTCTCTTAATAAAATAACTTATTATAATTAATATTAGAACTAGAATTCAAAGAATGGACGTAGGCAAATTCTCCTTTGTAAACAGAACAATCGTAGATTGGAACGATTTGCCTGCGACAGTTTTTGAGCCCTTTCCTTGCTCAGCGCGTGGTTTTAGAAAAAAAGTATAGGAAATTAATCAATAGGGTGAAAAGTGCAGTGAAGTGAAGTGAAGTGAAGTGAAAGGTGCGATTATGGGTAGTAAACTAAAAAGTATTGAGCTATTATTATTTAGGTAAAGTGTTATGAGGTGCAGTGACGTGAAGTGAAGTGCAGTGAAGTGATTTCATTTCGTAGTTTATTTCGCTAATCTTAAGCGTCTTTTATAGGCTATTCTGACAAAAGTTCGTATTTATTGATTGATGTTAACGAGTGTTTTACGTGTTAGAAATGTAAAAATTATTATAAGTATTGTATATTATTATGTTGTAGGTAAAAGTGATTATCCATATTTGTCTGAATATGATTGTGAGTGAATACTTGTAGGATGGTGTGTATGCGAGTGTTCCTTTGTCTTTGTATGATATGTATGTAAGCGTGTATGTTTGTATGTATGAATGTTGGTGTGATATGTAAGTAAGTTTATTTACTTAAATGTTAGTATATATGTAGTTTCATTTGTTGTATATGTATAGGCATGTAAATGCAGTTGCATGTTCGTTTGATTTTTATATTGATTTTTTTATATATTGTTTTTATAGTTAATTGTGTTTTGTACTTTTAATGTACTTTTGTTTTTCTGTATTCTGCCACCGGGCAACATCAGCCCAATTGTAGAATACACCCTATCTCTCTATCTATCTATCTATCTATCTATAATAACTAAGCTGACAATTCTTAAGGTTTATTTTAATGGCCACAGAATATAGGTTTTTGTTCATAAGTATTGTTTTCTAGATAAGAGAACATGGGAAGCAAAATACCTTTGTATTATTTATGTTAAATATGGTGACCGTTTAAGAGAGGTTTTTCTTTTCGTGTTTTGTTCTATTGATAACAGAACTTATTACGAAAATTTAGCCGAGAATTTGTAGCTGAAATTTAATGATCGCTGAATAAAGGTTCTTGTTAAAATGTTTTCTTGATCGGAGAATATGGGAAGAAAGAAGGTGAGTGTTAGTTGTGTATCAAGGCCGTTTTATTGAGGTTTTTCTTTGATTGATTTTTTTCTTATAAGAAAACTTAACAACTGGAAGTTCTTTTCGTTATCCTTAGTATCGTCAACTATTAATAGAGGTTTTTGTTCACGTAAATTTTTGCGACCGCTGAATTAAGGTTTTTGTTTTCTTGATAGGGCAACTTGCGAATAAAAATGTTCAGCATTAGTTATGAAATTTCCATGACCGTTTAATAGTGGTTTATCTTTTTGTCCTTTCTTCTCTTACTACTTGATCCCCTACTTGATCGACTTGCTTTAGCAGTTCCCCTAATTAATCGACTTGCTTGGACGGATCCTCTACTTGATCGACTTGCTTGATTGAATCCCTTACTTAATTGACTTGCTTAATAGGATCCCCTCCTTGATCGACGTCCTTGCTTGGATCCCCTACTTGATCGACTTGCTTGCGTGGATCCCCTGCTTAATCGACTTGCTTCAGAGAATCCCGTACTCAATCAACTTGCTTGAGTGGATTCTCTACTTGCTAGGGCGGATCCTCTACTTGACCGACTAGTTTGATCGGATCCCCTACTTAATCGATTTGCTTGAAAGGAACCCCTACTTTGATTGACGTGCTTGAGTCAATCTTCTACTTGATCGACTTGCTAGTGTGATTCTCTACTTACGTGGTTTGTAGTCGGTTTATCTTATAGATTTTTGATCGGTGTATTTAGTTTTTGTTAGTGTTTTTTGTCGGGGTATTTAGTTGTTTTTTGGTCGGATTATTTAGTTGTTTGTGTTCAGTTTATTTAGTAGTCTTTGAGTCGGTATATTTAATTGTTTATTGGTGGGTTTATTTATTTTTGTTCCATTTTTAGATGTTTTTGGTCTTTTTTAGTTGTTTTAGTCTGTTTTTAGTTGTTTTTTGTCGGTTTTTAAATGTTTTTTCTTGTTGTCTTAGTAGTTTATGGACTGCTTTTTAGTAGGTTTTGGTCGGGTTATTTGGTTGTTTTTCTGTCAATTTTATCAGTGGTTTTCGGTCAGTTTTATTCAGTTTTTGGTCGGTTTTCAGCTTTTTTAGTCGGTTTTTTATTTGTTTTTGGGTCGGTTTATTAAGTTGTTTTATTCGGTGTATATAGTTGCTTTATAGTTTACTTAGTTGTTTTTGGTCGGTTTATTTAATTGTTTTTAGTCGGTTTATTAAGATTTTTGGTCAGTGATTTTTATTGTTTTGGTAGGTTGTTTCTTGGTGGTTTTTGGTCAGCTTTTAATTGTTTTTTTGGTCAGTTTATTTAGATGTTTTTGGTCAGTTTTGTAGGTTTTTGGTGGGTTTTTAGTTCTCTTTTGTTTGGTTAATTTAGTTGTTTTTGGTGGTTTTTTAGTTGTTTTTGGTCTGTTGGTTAGTTATTTTTTGTCAGTATTTTAGTACTTTTTAGTGTATTTTTAGTTGTTTTTGGTCGGTTTATTTTATTATTTTTTTGTCAGCTTATTGAGTGTTTTGGTCGGTGTCTTTTGTTTTTTTTTAATTTGTTTATTTTAAGTCGCATCAACTGCTATGGTTATTAGCGACTACCAATTTGTACAATACATAATATTTTCTTTAGTTATAAAAACAATGATAATTGATGATACACAATGACAAAGATAATAACACAATGACACAATACTCTCACAATGACAATGATAAATAAATAGGAAATAATAAACAGAAACAATAAGCAAAAACAGAAACAACAAACAAGAAATAAACAGAAAAATTATACAGAAAAATTTAACAGTTTTGAATCATATTTAAAAGGATTATATGTCATTTAGGAAATTACAAGATTTACAGAAATGTAGTATTTTTTTTGATAATCCTCGGATGTTAGGATTAGTTCTTCATCATGTTCATTAATATTCTGCTCGCGTCTGTTGTCCTGAAATAGATTACAGTAGTATAGCAAATGATGGATGTTGAGAGAGGTATTGCAGGGCACACAGATGGGAGGGGGATCTCTGGTTAGAAGATGCTTGTGACTAAAATTACAATGACCTGTTCTTATTCGTGATAAGATCATCTGTTCTTGTTTAGAAAAGTCTTTGGAGGTTTTCAAGGAGTAAAAATTTCGAATTTTTTTGTGCAAATTGCTAGACTTGAATGTTCTCCAGTAGTTGTCCCATATCTTCTGCATTTTCTTTATGGAGTGTGACCACAGATCAGTCCATATGTGGGAAGTTGCTAAAACTCTTCCGATTTCTGGAGTTGTCATTTCTTCTTCAACGCTTATTATGTCATCTTCAGGTATCTCTTTGTAATTTAGGAGCCAGGTCATTACTAGAGTCTTGTTGGATTGCATGCCATAGTACAGTTCATGAATGTTGTCTATCATTGTTGCACTCGAGATACCATTGCATATTTTATTGATTGCTTCAATAGATGTGGAAAAGGGCGTCTTTTGTTGTTTTGGTGGTTTTTGTTGATTTAGTAGTTTTTGTCCGCTTTTAGATGTTTTTTTGTTCGGTTGATTTAGTTTGATTTTGGTCGGTTTGTTTAGTAGTTATTTGTCGGGGTATTTAGTTGTTCTTAGGTCGGTTTATTTAGTTGTTTGTGATCAGTTTATTTAGAAGTTTTTGCTTACGTTTTGTTTTCATGTTGTTGGCTGCCATGTGAGTTAGATATAACTCACGTGGCCTTTTTGCAATGGGACTGTGTGAAGTACATACAACTCACGCGCAGCCTTTCCATTGGAGCCGCGTGGTGCATTGGTAACTCACACAAACATGCTATAACATAAGAGTATATCGAGGACAGCCCCAAGAACAAATCTCACACGCGAAATGAGACAAATAACGGACCCTTCAGTTTTTGTCAGTGTGGCAGTAAACGTGTTTAGAGTGACCGCTTAATAGAGATTTTTCTTTTTGTGTTTATTTTCTTTCTTAAAAAAAACTTTTAATGAAAATTTATGGAAAAAATTGCAAGCTAATATTAATGGCTTCTAAAGAATAGTTTTTAATCATACGTTTTGTTTCCTTGTTCAATATGGTGACCGCTTAATTGAAGTCCTCCTTTTCGTGTTTATTCTCTTTCTTAAAAAAAACTTATTATGAAAATTAATGGAAAATGTTGTAAGCTAATATTAATGGCCGCTGAAGAAAGGTTTTTGATAATACGATTCGTTTTCTTATTTAATATGGTGACCGCTTAATAAAGGTCTTCTTTTCGTGTTTATTCTCTTTCTTAAAAGAACTTATTATGAAAATTTATGAAAAAATTGTAAGCTAATATAATTGGCCGCTAAAGTAAGGTTTTTCGTTTTCGTTCGTTTCGTTTTCTTCTTTATTATGGTGACTTCTTAAGAGAGGTCTCCCTTTTTGCGTTTATTCCCTTCCTTAAAAGAAACTTATTATGACAATTATTGGAAAACATGTAAGCTAATATTAATGGCCGCTAAAGAAAGGTTTTTGATCACACGTTTTGTTTTCTAGTTTAATATTGTGACCGCTTAAGAGAGGTTTTTCTTTTCGTGTTTATTTTCTCTCTTAAAATACTTATTATGAAAATGTATGAAAAAAATGTAAGCTAATATTAATGGCCGCTAAAGAAACGTTTTTGATCTTACGTTTTGTTCTCTTGTTTAATATGGTGACCGCATAAAGAGGACTTCCTTTTCGCGTTTATTCACTTTCTTAAAAAATCTTATTATGAAAATGTATAGAAAGAATCGTAAACTAATATTAATGGCCGCTAAAGAAAGGTTTAAACAAACGTTTTGTTTTCTTGTTGAATATGGTGACCGCTTAATAGATTTTTTTCGTGTTTATTTTCTTTCTTAAAAATACTTATAAGAAAATTTATGGAAAAAATTGTAAGCTAATATTATTGGCCGCTAAAAAAATGTTTTTGATTATACGTTTTGTTTTCTAGTTTAATATGATGACCGCTTAATAGAGGTTTTTCTCATCGTGTTTGTTTTCTTTCCTAAAAAACTTATTATGAAAATTTATGGAAAAAATTGGAAATAATATTAATAGCCGCTAATGAATGGCTTTTGATCATACGTTTTGTTTTCTTGTTTAATATGGTGACCGCTTAACACTAGAAGGACCGAGTGTGTCAAAATGACACATTTGTGATATATACCACAACGTAGTGCTTGAGTTTTAAAAGTTAGAAACTGGTTTTTGTAAGTACTTTCTTTAGTTCATGAACTTCATGTGCTGTAAATCTCAATCCTGTGATTTTCATAGAATTGGAAAAAAATGTAGTTATACCTAGAAGGACCACCATGTGTCATGTACATTTCCAAGTCTTGCTATTACATTTTTGTCTCATAGCTCCGTTTCCCGAAGGTAATAGTTTTTCTCTGGTTTTCAGACTTTTAAGACCACTGTTGTCTTAATGAATTTCAATGCATGATGAAAACAATCTGATAGATATCGCCGGATACATCCTGTTCTTTTCGAGCCAACTGTAATTGTTACAGAGAACTTTTCGTGTGCAGAACATTATTGCAAGCCGTGAGTGTGGGTGAAACATTGCATACTGAGAACGGGAAAAGGACTGAGGGTACAATAAATACTTCGTGAACTATAAAATCTTACTAAAGAAGACAGTGAAGGTGCCAGTGACAGAAATGGAGACATATCTGAGTAAGAAAATGACAAGGATGATGAAATCAATTATTCTGACTGTGGTATAGATTCTAGTGAAGGAGAAGAAGAAGAAGAATATTATTCAATAATGTCTAGGAAAAGCAGTAGTCGGAACTCACTCAGTGAGTGAGAGGGGAGGGCTTCATCGTGAACTGCGGTAACTTTTTTCTTCTGTCTCTGGCAGAAAAGCTGAATAAGAATAAAATAAGCTTCGTAGGTGTTATGAGAAGGAATCAGCAAGATCTGATACCTCAAGCAAGGTGGTAGTATCATATAAATTATGTACTCAAAAAATCAAGGCAGTAGTATCATAGAAAAATTTTATAAATTTGGACAAATAAAACTTTAGCCAAACTCACAGATTAGAAGTGCAGAAAGAATAAAAGTGTTATAATCCTGAGCACCTTACATGAAAGAATCAACACACAGAACTTCGGGAAAAAGAAACCGAAAAGGTGTTTTAATAGAAGCAAAAGCGGAATATATGCATAGTATCAGATTGTTCGTATGCATGCAGTGCGCGCAAGGACAACAAGATGGCCAATTCACAACTTATTTGAGATCCTATATAACCCCACAGAAAATGCACATATGTTGTTCAAGAAAGTTGCAAGAAAAGATAATTAGAAGGCAATTTATTCGCCTATTTATTCGCAAGATAATAGTCGAAAAATTGGCTGAATGTTAAATCTTACCCTTCACAGTCGATAAAATGCACAGTTACACCTTGTCATTTGAAAAAGAAGAATTGCCAAAGACAATTGTAACTGCTTTACTATCACAGCGTGTTGTATGTCTTGAAAGTTTGTTTATGGAAAATACTGAGAAAATATGCCTACACTGTGTTTAATTTTTTCTTTCCACATAAATATGAACATTACATTTTCGTAAACTAACAAATATTCATTAATGTTTTATTAATTGTTCAGTATTGTCACTATTATTTTAAGTTCGGTAAAACAATTAAATATAAAGTGTTTTGTAACATCAAATTGAAATATAATGTATTAAAATGTTCCAGAAATATGTACATTTATTAATTTATCCACTTTACATTATAGTACGCGAGAAAAATACATAAGATTAGCTTTTTAACTGCTCAAGAGATCATGTGACAAAATGACACACAACGGTCCTTCTAGGTAGAACGAAATTCAGGTCCTTCTAGTGATGATAGAGGTTTTTTCTAGTGATAATAGGTAGTTTCTTTTCGTGATTATTTTCTTTCTTAAAAAAACTTATTATTTTTGAAAAAATTTGAAAAATTTTGAAAAAAATTGTAAGCTAATATTATGGCCGATAAAAAATGGTTTTTGATCATACGTTTTGTTTAATATGGTGACCGCTTAATAGAGGTTTTTTTTGTGTTGATTTTCTTTCTTAAAAAAATTATCAAAATTTATGAATAAAATTGTAAACTAATATTAATGGCCGGTTTTAGATCATAGGTTTTGTTTTCTTGTTTAATATGTTGATCGCTTTGGAGAGGTCTTCCTTTTCGCGTTTATTCTCTTTCTTAAAAAACTTACTATGAAAATTTATGAAAAAAATTGTAAGCTAATATTAATGGCCGCTAATGTAACGTTTTACTCCTACTTAATCGACTTGCTTGAAGACTTCTATCGATCTAATCGATCTGCTTCACTGCATCCTCTGCTTAATCAAATTGCATGAGTGTTTCCCCTACTTGATCGACTTGCTTGAGTGGATCCCTTACTTAATCATCTTGCTTGAGTGGACCTTCTACTTGATCGACGTGCTTGGACGAATCCCCTACTTGATCGATTTGCTTTAGTGGATCCCGTAATTAATCGACTGGATTGATCGGATCCCCAACTTGATTAACTTGCTTGAGTGCATCCCCTAAATAATCGACTTGATTGAGCAGATCCCCTCATTAATGGACTTGCTTCCGCGGATCCCCTCCTTGATCGTCTCGCTTGAGTGGAGTTCTTAATTAATCAACTTGCCTTAGCGGATCCCCTACTTCATCGACCTGCTTGTGTGAATCCCCTACTTAATCGACCTTCTGTGTGGATCTCCTACTTAATCGACTTGCTTGAGAGGATCCTCTACCTGATAGACTGCCTTGAGTAGATCCTCAATTTAATCAACTTGCTTGTGTCGATCCCCCACTGTTTCGACTTCCTTCAGAGGATCCCCTACTTAATCAACTTGCTTGAGTGGATCCTCTACTAAATCGACGTGCTTGAAAGGATTCCCTACTTGATCGACGTGCTTTAGTGGATCCCCTAAATTATCAACTTGCTTGTGTGGGTCCCTACATAATCGACTTGCTTGGACGGATCCTCTAGTTTATCGACTTGCTTGAGTGGATCCCCTACTTGATCTACAACCTTGAGTGGAATCCTGACTTAATCGACTTGCTTTCGAGGATCCCCTAATTGATCGACTTGCTTGAGTGGATTCCTTAGTTAATTGGCTTGTTTGATGGGATCTCCAACTTGATCGACATGCTTAAGTGGATCTCCTACTTGATCGGCTTGCTTGGACGGACCTCCTCTTGCTTGGACGACTTGCATCACCCTGCTTGGACGAACATGATCGCCTTGCTTGGGTAGATCCCCGACTTGATTGATTGGCTTGAGTGGGTTACTTGATCGACTTCCTTGAGCAGATCCCCTACTTAATCGACTTGATTGAGTGGATCCTCTACTTGATCGACTTGCTTTAGCGGATCGCCTAAATAATCGACGTGCATTATTGGCTTCCGTACTAAGAGGATACCCTACGTGATGGACATGCTTGACTAGATCCCTTTCTTAATGGACTTGATTGAGCGGATCCCCTATTTGATCGACTTGCTTGAGTGGATCCTCTAATTAATCGACTTGATTGAGCAGAGCTACTTGATCGACGACCTTGTGTGGATCTCCTACTTAATCGACTTGCTAGAGTGGATCCCCTACATGATCGACAATCTTGAGGTGATCCCATCTTCAATCGACTTGCTTGAGTGGAGCCTTTTCATAACTTAATTGCTTAAATGGATCCCTTGATCGACTTGCTTGACTAGATCCCTTCTTAATAGACTTGATTGAGCTAATCCCCCAATTGATCGACTTGCTTCAACGGATAATCAACTTAATCAACTTGTTTGAGACGTCCCTTACTTGATCGATTTGCTTGAGGGGATCCCTTACTTGATCCGCTTAATCAAGTCGATTAAGAAGGGGATCCACTCAATCAATTTCTATCAAGTAGGGGATCCACTCAAATACGTCGATCAAGTATGGGATTCTCTCAAGCAATTCGACTCAGTAAGGGATCCACTCAAGCAATTCGATCAAATGAGGATTCGCTCAAGCACGTCGATCCTCTTAAGTAAGTCGATTAATTAAGGGATCCACTCAAACAAGTGGATAAAGTAGAAGATATGCACAAGCAAGTCGATCAAGTAGAGGATCCTCTCAAACAAGTTGATTAAGTAGGGGATCCCATCAAGCAAGTCGATCAAGTAGGAGATCCACTCAAGCACGTCGATCAAGTAGAAGATCCTCTCAAACAATTCAGTTAAGGTATCCAAGGCAACATGTCGATCAAGTACGGAGTCCTCTCAAGCAAACCGCTTAGTAGGGAAGCCACTGAAGCAAGCAATTAGGCGACCGCTCAAGCTAGTCAATCAAGTGGTGAATCCGCTCAATCAAGTCGATTAAGATGGGGATCCACTCAAGCAAATCGACCAAGTACGGGCTCCTGTCAAGCTATTCAGTTAAGGGATGCACTCAAGCAAGTCGATCTCGTAGGGGATCCTGAACTTAGTTGAAAAACTTATTTTATGAACTTAGTTGGAGAAAAGTAGCAATTAGCGGGCGTATCTAATGAGTCGAAATTTACTACGAATAAGTTCATGGTATCAGTTCAACTAATGAACCGATGTTCAACTAATAAAGGGAGGTGAATGAGGGAACATTTTGAAACCCTTCCTGTGAGGTGAATTTGCGACGATATTCGGATATTATCCCCGATATTCGGAGATACAAGGTTGGGAAAACCCCTCTAGCCTAAAATAGGTTCGCGACGGATTTCGCCATCCAATGAGGGAACACACGCACATCCCAAGGAAAAAACAACGCCGAATTTTGTATCCAAAGCGAATTGGTTTGCTCTTGACGTGTTTCAGACCATTTCGACCGAAGTAAGGTACCATCGTTTCGTCGCAACAAGGCTCTTTCTCCCAAATAGTATGCTAGAAAAAATGAATCACAAACTGATTTTTTTGAGTGACGTGTATTACACTCTGCCTTACTATAAACTCTAATTGATCATCTAAAAATAGACTGAAGAGCTCCAATAGAGTTTGAGGGTAATCAATAAACATTAGTGTCAACATCATTGACTCGTTTCCATATTTATTTGAAAGATCTTCTTTCTTCCATTTTCTACAACCTAATCATTGATTTGCATTTTTCTTCCTTCATTTTAATTTTGTAAGAAGCTGATGTGCCCATGACTTGAAAACAATCTGATATATCTATTTATTTACTATTCTTTATCAGCTTTCCTTCTGCAATTAGCTGTTTACCAGTCAAATTGTATTTCCCACCAAGGTCTTCATCAAAACTTTTATTTGTCCTCTTTACTAATGCTAGGAGGAGCATAAAATACAACAAAGTTATTAGAATTTTCATATGTCTTCAAATTCTCTTGCAGGCCAAAATTTCGTAAAAAGTAAGTTTCTTGAAAAAAAAGTATTGCTGTCGGTAAGAGGTGTCGTATATGCCCTGTGTTGTGTTTTCGCAGCATTCGTAATACAAGACCAATAATTTTCGTGTAATTGTAGGTGTGAGCAACTAATAATATTCACGTGTGTAAAATTGACAATAATACACATACATCAGTCAGCCAATAAATGATTTATGTCATTACATTAATATTAAATAAATGTCATTACATTCAGAAAATGTTAGCTTTATTCACTTGGATGGCGTCACTTTCCCTCCACCTTTAAAATCATTAATAATAGAATTAATCCTGAAGCAACGATTACAGGAATTACGACCAAAACACTTTACCAATTTGTTCTCTAAACCTTTATATTGAAACACATAATATAGATTGCAATGCTGCTTCACACACAAATTGTTCAAAATTAAATTAATGCTTTGTTGCACCTTGTTGCGAAAACGCAACATTGAGCTTATATGGCTCGACGTAAAACATTCATTCATCGTTCATATGTATACTTCCTAAATCCCATTACACCCTGGTTACTTCTTTCTAATTTTCATTTGTTCTTTTCTAAATTCCTGTTCGTTAGACATTTACAAGCGGTTCTAAGTGAATTTTGCTCTCCAACAATACAAAGGATCCATTGTATTGCTGTGTTTGATCACCGTGGATACAGACGGGGTGGCGAGAAAAACTTAAAATGTATTAAATTATTCATGGGAGGGTTTCTTCTGAGTCACACTCTCGCAAAACAGCGAGACACATGACCATCCGATCGCTGTAGCTAAAATTTGAGCACGGACTTCTTGTTTGAGCTGCCATTGTTCGATTAAAACATGCCCCTGGACGGGCAACAATACAAATGGTAATAGGAGGAAAAGAAGATTCCGTGAAGTCTCCTTCGTAGTAAGTTTATCTCATTTACTTTCTGTAAATTCCAAGCAAACTATACATTTTTATTTGTAATATAAATGCTATGAATCACGTTTTCACGTACAGTAATCCCTCAACATTCGCGAGAGTTAGGTTCCCAAAAACCATCGCGAATGTCAAATCCGCGAATGTTGAGTCTATCTTTTAATGAAAAAAGGTGGGTTAGGTTCCTGGATATCAAAAAATGTTTAAAAAAGAAAGAAAAGAAACAAACAATTGCAGTAGAACTGAGTAAGCACTACTAAAAAATAATAACTACTAAACTAAACTAACTACTAAATAATTCATAATTAACATTCCAAAGAGAAGAAATAAAACAATATTTGAAACTTATTGCAAAATTGAAAGGAATTGGATACAGGATTTGGTTATTTTTTGTTTCATCGCCCTTCTAATTCTAATATGCAAATGTGGAAGAGTAGCTGCTTCTATTTCTCTCTTAAATTTCGACGTAATTTCCATGTTTGGTTCATATTCAAATACCGTTTCCACCAGAGCGTGTTGAATTTTAGAACGCCATTAACAGTTCTGACATTGAAGTTGCTCCAGGACGCAGTTTCGCACCCATTAGTTCATCATTACGTTTTAGGAGGTTTTCTTTGCTGATTATTTCCTGAAGATACTCTTCATTGAAATCATTACAATGAGAAATGTACAGATGACGCACTAGCGAATGTTGAAGTCGCGAATGTTAAAACTGGTAGCATTTCTCTAATCGAGAATGTTTGGACCTCGCGAATAGCAGATTCGCGAATGTCGAGGTATTACTGTATTTTTGTACATAAAAGATGAAATAAATTATAATCCCTTTTTCTGAAATTTAGTGGAAGAGATGACGACACTTGAGCAAAAGCACTATGCATCGCTGCAGCGAACTTTCCTGGACTTCACTCAGAAAATATTTTTGCTGCTCCCATTATTTATTACTTAACACTTGGATGCAAAAGAAAAGTATGGGCTGGAAATCTATGGAACGCACTTACTGGTATGTTAAATGTTCTGCAATATTTAACTCAAATGTATAATATGTATTGCACTTGCTACATTTATTTCTTTTTTTGGCAGAAACTAACCATGAAAGTAAATCACAGAAATCTTCAATATGGCTGCAGAGACCTCCAATTGCCGAGCATTAGTATGGTCGATTTGTATTTTGAAAAATACAAGTCATTTAGCGGGGAAGAAGAGGAAGAAGAAGAAGAGGATCACTCAACATGGGCGACACCTACAATCTCAAAACTCAGTATCACCATACCTAACACCACAGCAATATCCGAGAAGACGGAAGGGACCGTGGACGGCGCAAGTAGCGAAGAAAATGATAAAATGCGTGCTATTCCGGATGCCGCGAACAAAGACAGCGTTGCCACTTGCCCCAAGCCCGACCCCGCTCCGGAGCCGGCCAACATCGCTCAGGACGCGCACCCGGAAGTGGATCGAGATGATTTATCCATCGCTAAAGATGTGCCGATGAACTTGGAGTCGACGCAGGCCTCCGACACCCCTTGTAGTATCACCAGCTGCGATGAAAAAGAATCTGAGAGCAGCCTGACAAGCAGCAAGACGGTCAGGACGTCTGGGTGGCGTCGGCGAGGATGGTTCACAGGTGCAATGCAAACTAACCTAAATGTTTTTTTTATTTGGGGACGATTTTTTTAAATTAGTAAATTTCTTGAACAGGCGGTTTGATTTTGCTACTAATACGATAGTAATGGCAGAATATTCATTGAATGTTATGATAAATTAATAAATAATATAAAGTATTACTTATTAATTTTAATTTTGTTGAACAACGTGTCGCCTTGTGATAAGTAGACCTCGGAATTTTAGGCATAAAGAAGTGATGATTTAGGCACGTAAAATAGGTTACAAAATTATGAAATTAGGCATGGAAACTGACATTTTAGGCACTTAAAATGGATTTAAAAAATGATTAAATCGGGCATTTAAAAATAATTAGACATGAAAAGTTAAGTTTCTGACATAAAAAAAAACGATCACAAAAATTTTAAATTAGGCATTTTTATTGTTCAGAAAAGTCAAGTATTTTTACATTTATGTCAGTGACTACTTATTATTTTATTCACTTTCATAATAAAACAGTACAGTATATAATCAAGATTTGAACCGAAACACAAGACAATAACACTTGAAATGATCCTTTTCATTTCTAGGGATTCAAGACTTGGGTATATTTTGTAAGAATCGCTTTTGCGACAGTAGACGTTTGCCAGACCTCCCTTTCCTCGCCTGGATTGCGTAGACGACGCTCTGCAGCGATAAGTCTCAATCTGTCAACTGCATAGCTGCATAGGGAGTGGGTGCAATTGCCCAAGAAGTGCCTGCTGATTGTAAACGAGCGTGAAACATCATCATTATATTGACTTGTAGTGTTTCTTAAATTCGCTGTGGTGGGTGAGAGATTTCGGTGCGTAGTTGATTGCGTATTTGTCGATCAGGAAATTTTTGCGTTTCTGGAAATTCGGAAAAGAATTTGTATTTTGGTATAACAAATTTGAAAAATGTGTAATAAATATATGATGATTCTTTAAAATTACTTGTTTTAAGCAAAAAATATCAAAATAGAAATCAACCGCGTATTTAGGACATTTAAGGCACTATTAGACACTTTCGGTAGATCTATTTTTTTAATGATTCGTGAACATCAACTATTTTCCACAACCTTCCAAAAGTAACTAAATAGAACCATAGGAACATAATATCTACCAATAAGCAAGTCTCTTCACCGATTCAGGTTGTTAACTTGTGGACTGTGTAGCGAAATGTAGTCGATCGCCAAAAAATTAATCGTGTCAGGTTCAACCTTCTTGAAATTCAATACTAATGCAAGAATAAGTAATCTTTTTCAAAGAATTTATTTCAAACACTGATTTATTTCCGAATTAAAATTATTTCATAGACAATCACAGATTGGTTAAGATTCACCAATTACAATACATTATATTATATTATATTATATTACATTCTATTCAGTAATATCAAACAATTAACAACCAATTTGCACTACTTTTTGAAAAACACGAAAATCCAACACAATTATCCAGAAACAAGATGTTACCGGGTTGTGCTCCTAGACGCTGTTTTAATTCTAAATTGATGAATGAATTGAAAATGTTCGTACTAGCCAAAATTTTTGTGTTTAAAGTCTGTTCAATTAACAATGCTTGCAAGGATACCAACCACCTTTCTCAAGCTCAAGAGCTCAGCAATGGTATAATGTTCTGAATATTTTGTAAGCACGTTTGTACAGTAATCAGGGTTATAATATTTTACGAAATCATTATAAAATAATACTAATAGATAAGTAAGAATGATTAGTATTGACATCAAGATGCTTTGACCACCCTTCTTAATCAGTAATTCGTAGATTCATTTGTTTACACCTAACGTTACCTATACGTATTATACCTAACGTTCCGCAATACATGGCTTGTGAATGCTTAAGCCTTTTGGTAAACCATACTTAACACTTTCCGGTTATCTCCCCCCCCTCCATGCTCATTCGTAAAAATAATAATTTTTGAATTGTTAATGACAATACCCTAAACAATTTTGGAAATTTAATTACTAGTATAACAGTGTTTGCTTCTTTACGTGAAAATTGAGTTCAAGTAAAAATAAATTCGTGAATTTTCAAAGGGCAATCGGAAGAATTATTTTAAGAAGTCCCATTCGAAGGCAACCTCAAAAACATATTGTATATTATGTTTTATGTTGCTATGTACATTATGTTGTTATTATTTCTAAAACGTACTGTTTAGAACCCCGGAAGACAAAAACATGGAACAAGGATAAAAAAATCTATTTTCACTATAGGGAGCCCGATATACACTGCATAACTTACGTGACTCGAAAGGTTAGTGATTACGAGGGAAATATGAAAGCAGGCTACCTGTTGTCTTATGGAGGAAATAATGAAAGGGAATTATAGGAGGGAAATATGTAAAGACAAACCAAGTTCCAATTAATTAATCCCTAAATAAGTAAATCTGAATATGTAAAATTAGATAAAAAATAAAATTACGCATGTACCATGGGCGTTAACTGGTTTTAATGATCTGGGGCAACAAAAAGCCCCTATGGCCGAAAGCCCTTGGGCATTATGTCGCTGCTCGATCATTAGAACCCTTATAATGCCCATAACACATAACTGTTGGCACATAAATAACCGTTAGAACATCGTTGGCGGCTGCGACAGGCTTCCCGTCGCTTCCGGCGCCGCCGCCGCGCGTGCCGCCCACGTCGCCGACCCCCCTCAGCAGGTGGATGGACTTCCTGAGCGACGTCCCCGGGATGCCCAGGGACGGGCGGGACTTCTCTCCAGAGAAGCCCCCGAGCCCGCGCCCTCACTCGCGGTGGGTGGCCGCTCGCCCCTCGGCCTGCCCGCTCTCGTCCGTCCCCGGCCGGCCGACGCGGCCCGGCTCGCGCTCCCCGCCCCGCTCCCCGCCTCGCTCCCCGCCCCGCTCCCCACCGCGCTCCCCACCGCGCTCCCCGCGCTCGCCCACGCGCGCGCCGCCGTGCGCGGGCGCCCCGTCGCGGCCGCCGCTGCCGCCCCCGCTCCCGCCCACGCTGCGCGCCCTCCCGCGGGCGGCGGCGGCGGCGCGGGCCCCGCATCGGGCGGCGGGCGGCCGCCGCCCCCCGGCGCGCGCCACCTCCTCCCCGCTGCTGCCGCCCCCGTCGCGGCCGCCGCTGCGCCAGCGGGCCCCGCCCCCGCCCTCGCCGCCGCCCGCCCGCCGCCCGCCCGCACGCCCACCGCGCGCCCTGCGCGCCCCGGTGGCGCCCGCCCCCGGCCCCGCCCCCGGCGCCGCCCCCGGCGTCGCTCCGGTGGCGGCGGTGGCGGGCAAGGCGCCCGCGGGGGTGGCGGCGGCGGTGGGGGCGGTGGGGGCGGAGGCGCGCAGCAAGAAGGTGCGCTTCGCCGAGGAGATCCGCGCCAGCATCAAGGAGCTGCGGCGGCTGGCGCTGGCCACGAGCGTGCTCAGCTCGCGCTCCGACACCGAGACCAAGGCGCGTACAGCAGAGACAGACTGAGGAGGAGACGCAGAGAGAGAAACAGAGATGCACAGAGAGAGAGAACGAGAGAGATAGAAAAAAAAAGAGACTGAGAGAAAAACAGAAAAGAGAGAGCGAGAGGTAGAGACAGAGAGAGAAAGAAAGAGCGAGAGACAGAGAGAGAGAGAGAGAGTGAGGCAGATACGAAGAGACACGGATAGGCACAAAGACACGGAGAGTCGTAGAAAGGAAGGGTCAGGGACAGAGACAGAGAGACAGACAGGGACAGAGAGAGACGGAGAGAGAGAGAGAGACGGTGAAAGAAAGGGAGAGGAAAGAAAAAAGAGGGAGATGATGAGAACAACAACTGACGGGATCCGCTAGTCTAATATGTAAAAAGCAATGTTTGTTGGAATTGATTGCACCGCCGCACCGTTCATACAATTGCAAAAAAACTTTGTTAACTTATTGCTTGCACTTTTGCGAAAGTTATAAGCATAGTACAATGGTGTCGCACATAGATGCAAAATTCAGCGTTGTTGATAACTATTTAAGAATTAATCGCACCTGAACCTAATCTTTACGCAAACTGCCGCACCCTCAAGTATTTAGCGCTTCTTCGCTGCATAATCTGCCCCTGCAATTGTGAATTATTGGCTGGAATTATTACCTGAACGTTATCTGGGACAAGTAAATCAAATTTACCTGTCTTGGTAAATTTACCTGATATTGTAAATTAAATAGTACAGTAAATTAAATTTACCTGAAATTGTTTTAGCAAATGCATGGCTATACTTAAAGAATAATGTCTTAACAATAAGATTCTTGACAACCGTGCTATGTCCAAAACAGGACGTAGAAGAAAACAATACTCGCGAGAGATCTTTCATCTATTAAACGTATTGCAGAGTGAAGTGTAAAACGTGATTTACAATTACGCGACTAATGGCGTGTGAAGTATAAATAATTGTAAAGCGAAGCATTGCCATACACACTAGTCAACTTTAAATACCGACTTAATGCAGCTAACAGAGGAAGGATAAGTCACCTTTAACGGCCGCCGTCTTATAAGGAATTAAAAGTCCGCCGTGCGTTAAGAACATTCGAAACAATTGAGTTGAGGCTTAAGATGAGGTCGGTGAGACCTGTCACGAAGTCGGCGTTTCAATACATCCGAAAGATGTTTGATAGGATTCAAGTGAGGACTCTGTGCAAACCAGTCCATTAAAAGGGATGGTATTGTCTTGTAACCACTCCGCCACGGGCCATGCAGTATGAACAGTGTTGAAAGATGCAATCACCATCCCCGAATTGCTCTTCAACAGTGGGAAGCAAGAAGGCGTTTAAAACCTCAACGTAGGCCTATGCCGTGATAGTGCCACGCAAAACAACAATTGGTGCAAGCCCCCTCCACGAAAAACACGATCACACCATAACACTACCGCCTCCGTGTGTTATGACTAGTGTATATTAACCCTGGAGAGGTGGCGGTTGCCAGAGTTGAATGAGGGGTGGCGCGGAGTCATTTCTGACCCCTTTAAGTTATTTCTTTATAAAGTTATATTTAGCAAGAAATAAGAGCGAAATTGGTTTTTGTAATAATAATCAAACATTTATAAGGTAGTATTAACTTAATGCACTATTATAAACGAACATGGAAATGAGGAATTGAAACAAACAAAACGGCATTTATCTTTCATTTTATGTAGTGACTCCATTTACATTTTCCTGAATATTTCAACTACAAAGGTATCAGAAAACTCAATAAGTTTCATTTTCTATAATTTTGTCTCACAAAAAACAAACAATTTTTTGAAAATGCTTCAAAACCAATCAACACAACTTAGCAAAAGTACGAAATTTAAGGTGTTTGTATTGGTTTCAAAAATATTTAAAAATGAATTATTACATATAAAATTTGGAAAATCTTTGAGACAAAGTCTAAAGAATAAGGTAAAAGGTATATGAAATGTAAAGCTTCTGATTCGCAAAATTAGGCAACTGCAGCTATTCAATGATAGGTGGGGTCACAAGAGACCCCGCGCCATCTCTCTCGGGTTAACCTTACAAAGACATTTTAACGCGTGTGTGCCGTTGCAGGCGATGGGGGCGGGGGCGGAGGCGCGGCGGGGCGGCGCGGAGGGGAAGCAGGCGCGCGCCCGCCCCTCCATGAGCGTCCCGCGCCGCCGCTCCCTCTGCCTCATGTACAGGCCCCCGCTCGCCAGCCCCGCCAGGGCCGACACCAGGCCGCAGGCCCAGGCCCCGGCGCAGACCCAAGCCCAGGCCCAGGCCCCGGCGCAGGCCCAGAAGGCCAAGGGCGCGGTGCGGCGCGCCAGCTCCACGCAGGAGGTGATCAAAACCTCTTACACGCAACACTCACCGTGCTGGATGCTCGGATTGGCATGACCAGCTTCTTCAGCACCTTTCAAAATCCCTACATACTTTTTTACGTGCTATGAAGCACTGCAAGTAGTTGATTGATTCGTGTTTCCGCGCGCGTCAACTACTTAGGTCATTAGTCCAGTAGGTGTAGTGAGTGTTTTTCTCGGGACGTGGCGATGATGGATGTTGGATGGCGAGATCTGGCGCCGATATTGACACTATCTTTACTCCTTGATTGAGTATTTCATGTTCCCGGGATATATTCATTAGTCATGTAAATGTAGTGCATGTCACATCTCAAAAGAGTGTCTTCCCTGCTAGAATGTCACACACATTTTCTCTTCCAGAGCCGTTGTAATTAATGTTTTCAGAATATCTATACTTTCAGACGACACATTCAGGATAAAGAGTACAAGGATATCGGGAGCAGAGATTGTGCGAAGTACCTGGTTAATTTTTTGATGTACAACTCCTTCGGCGTTTTATTCGCATCCGAGGTGCGTCCCGAAGTTAATTGATTGCAAATACCTCGCGATAAGATAATCGCGACTCTATTGAATGTGATGATATTGATGATTTATTATTTCGTGTTTATGGGCGCATCAATTGCTATGGTAATTATTCTCGAATATGTAGAAAATGTTTCGCTCAATGAAAGCGGCGACGATCTCTTTGTGAGTGGCGAGATCCTGCGCAGATCTTCACGACAGTTTGCGGCTTTCTTCTCATCCAGGTATCGGCTTCCTGCAATGCCCTAGCAGGAACAGCCTCTAAGCTCCCGGCATGTCTGGTAGATTAGGGCATGTAAGTGTGAGTGTGTGTTAGAACAATAAGAGGAAGGACAGAATGTGTCGGTTTTAGAGCACTGCTCCGGCATTCGACTGGCGTTGATCGGAGAAACGCCGGAAAACTACTGATCAGAGCAGCCGGCCGCTAGAATTCTCCTCCAGACAGCAACTGAATTCGACCTCTCTCTCTAGCTAGTGTCAAAAATCCTGCCCTGCTGGGACTCAAAACCAAGGACCTCCCAGTCAGAGGCACTGGAGAGACATCGGTTGATGCCCTGAGCCAGTCTGATGGTTTCATTTATTATTTAAATTATTTATTTATTTTTATGGTACACAGGAAACTCCAAGAGCCCCTACTCTGAACAGTTTACGGAGAAAAATTGTAAGAAGGCTTTGAAAGAAAATCTGTTTTTAATTCTGGTCAAAAGATCATTTAATGAGGCCAGGTTGTAGTGGACTGCTTGGTTAATTGTATTTAGGTTGGAGTAAAAATTGTTGGAAAGGTGGGCGATATGTTTGATTATCGGTAATATATTTAGTTATTTATGAAGTTGAGCGTTTGAAATGAACCATGGCGCACGTGTTGCTATTCTGAGAAATCTATTTTGCACAATTTGAAGTCAGTCTGATGGTGTCGCTATCGTTGTGTTGTGTTCCAACGCAGGTGCGTCGCTGGCGCTTCTCGGATTTGCTGAGCTTCCAGCTGGCCGCCGCCCCCCACCACCTGCCCTCGCGGCTGCCGCCCACGCCCGCGCCCGCCCCCGCCCCCGCACCGCCTACGTACGCCACACGCCCAGCATTCGTATTAACCCATTAAATTTCCAGCGGTCGCGCGTAAAATATTCACACCAGCAGGCGCGTGTCGTAAATTTTCGACATTCAATGACTCTTGAAAAAATCAAAGAAATTGTAGAACAATTGAATTTTATGTCGCATTATAATATCTAAGAATGATATTTACTAACAAAAAACATATCTGTTGATAAACGTTCGTATTTAGTATCAAAAAGATCTTTCTCCGATCCAGTATCGTTCTGATGCTCGTCTATATTTTCAACATTCGTTTATTGTCACTGTCACTATTCAATTCATGATCTTCCTCCGATCATACAGCTCTTGAAGAATATTCTGATTTTCGTTCACATTAATTCTTTATCTAAACATTTTACAGAAAATTTCGATTAGGCCAAATTATTATATAATATTTTAGCACAACAGCCGGCGCGCAGCGTCAAGTTAACATCACTATGCACTTATCCCGAATAGAGCGTTACAAAAACTGAATATAGCGTGCAAACCAAACAGTGGCTGCAGGAATGTATCACCAAAGATACCTGCAAGGAATACCAAGAACGTAGAAGTCTTTGACAACAATGAGTTGACAGCAAAACAAAAAAATCTGCTATTGTCGTAAAATTTACGACAGCGCGCCCACTGGAAGGTTAACCCATTAAGTACCAAATGAATTTTTTGTGCATAGCGCTCGGTCATTGTCGTCGCGTTTGTGCACACGCAGCCATATTTGGAACACTGTCCATGAGTATACAATAGCTTAGCGATCACAGCCAAATCGACACCTGGCATTCAGAAATGGAAAAAAACATCCTTATATGTTTCCTTTTGGATGTTCACGTCTATTTATTAATGTCAATTCTAACACAATGTCAAGCAACAATGAAATAAATGTGAGATCCCCAATTGGGAATCGTGGTACTTAATGAGTTAAGTAATGAGGGAAGCACTGACAACCCCCTGATAGGACAATTCAAATGACAAAAATTGAAGAGATACATTTTGCTACACTTCATGTATGGAAAGCCATATTTTATTATTTATTGGAATTTGATTGAAAATTAAAACCTTTTATTTTGGGGACGCGTCCCGCACTATAGCCTGGGTTCTATACAACTCCTATTCGTAAATAAAACACTGGGATGGCTTCAATCAGGCAATACATATCATCAGCAATACATACAATCAGGCCTAGCATGTTACGAATAATGCGTGGTGTTCAATTTTGTTATTTTTTATGAATTCGTTAAAAAATTGTACGCTAGTATGAAATTGTCTCTGGCAACTAATGATTCAACTGCTATTACCGCCTCATGGAACCTTCGCTTTCGTACGCATGAGATACTCTTTCTGAACGTAGCGTTAATAACAAATCAAGTAGAATAAAATAGATTTGTGACTTCACGGTAAAACATTTGGAAATAAGTCGATTAAAGGTGGAAACTACCCCGCATACTTCCCAGAACGTGAGGGAGAGGTAAAAAAACAACGAAAACCGAAATTTTCACATTTTTAGATACTGATGTTGTCTTGAAGCGCATGTGTAATACTTTCTGGCGATGAAATGAAAAACGATTAGTAACGGGTATTTAAGTGAGGGTTTGATACAAGGTGAGCAGAAATGAGAGCCAAAAGAACGAGTGAAACAAAATCTGTAAAACTAGTCTGATATAAAAAGGAATTTTCTATAAAACATTAATATTCAAAAAATACAATGTAGAACAAGTTAATAGAAATAAAAATTATAAACAGAAGGAACTAGTTAAAGAAGAAACTGTGTTGAATTTCAAAATACACATTTTCAAGTAAAAAACCTGATTTTTTTAAAATTTTTTTATTAATTTGGTCAAAAAAGAACAAAAAACTGTATATGACGTGTGGGGAATTGCGCACATTTTCCGTGCACATTTTATCTGCGCACATTTTCTTGAGGCCCAGATTTTTAAAAAAAACTTTCGGTCTCGGTAAAAAAACCTGCCGTTTTTTCCCGACACTTCAAAATACTCGTCTTAAAATAATTTTAAGTTACATTGCATTTAATTACTAATTACGATATGTAAATTTTAGTGTTCCGTCACCAGGTTGCATAAACCTACCTGCGGAAATAATAAATATCTATCTAAATACAGAACGTGCGTGTTGCAGGGGAGGAGCTGGCGGTGCAGTCGCTCGCGGGCGACTGGCAGGCGATGGCGGGCGAAAGCGCCCGTCCCCCGCCCCCGCTCCCGCCCCCGGACAGATCGGCACCCGCGCTTCCTCTCCCGCTGCCTCGAAGTGCTCGCGCCTGCGAACCAACGACGTGGGCGCGGCCGCCGCCCCCCACCCCCGCAGACGACGCCTCGCCCCACCCCCATCCCCGCCCCCGGCCCCACCCCCACCTCCACCCGCACCCCACCTCCCTCCCGACGGCCCTCGCCCCGCCGGGCAAGCCAGGAGACCCAGGATGCAGCACAACGCCAGGTAACTGCCGCCTCGCCCCGCCCCGCCACGTCCCACCCCTCCGGACACGTCCCGACCCTTCATGCCCCTCAACTCCACACCCCGCCTCTCCGCGCCCCGCCTCTCCGCGCCCCGCCTCTCCGCGCCCCGCCCCTCCACCGCAGTCCCTTTGCTGCCTGCCCACTCCACTCCTAGTCACTCCACAACCTTTCCCTCCACTCCCTGCCACTCCACAACCTGCCTCTCCATGCCCCGCTCCTCCACGTCCTGCCCCAGACACTGCTCTGCTCGCCCCTCCACTCCCTCACCCCAGTCCCTTCGCTACCCTTAAGTCCACTCCCAGCCACTTCACAACCTTTCCCTCCACTTCCGCTACTCCACAATCTGCCTCTCCACGCCCCGCTCCTCCATTCCCTGCCCATCCACACCCCACCCCTCCACGCCCTGTCTCAGCCATTGCTCTGCTCGCCCTCTTCACCCCTGCCTCTCTACGCCCCACGCCTCCGCGCCGTTTCAGCCCCTGCTCTGCCACGCTCCGTCCCTCCATTCCCCACCCCTCCACCCCAGCCACTTCACTGCCTGCTTTCTTCTCCCCGCCACTCCACGACCTGCCCTTCCACGCTCCGTCCCTCCACTCTCCTCCCCACCACGCTCTGCTCGCTCGCGGACGCTCAGAATTCTACTACTTCTTACAGAAACAGGATGTCCATGTTTCCACATTGACGGCACATTTTCACACTCTTAAAACCGATGCAGTGCGTTAAGAGTGGATCCTTGTTCCCCCAAAGACAATTTTGGGCACGAATGGGGTGACAGGTATTTGGAATATAAAATGTAGTAAATGTTTGATAGGACATGATCACGTGTTAATTCTGTAAATGAAACGTCTTAACTCTACAGCATTTGAAATTTTAGATCCATTTTTGCAGCGTCTATTAGCATTCGCATTTCATTGATTTCCCCTGCAATTTTCAGCCATCCTTTCGGAGAATTGAGTGGAAAGTCTTTTACAAGTTTTTTGGGGTCGGGTGCTAACGAAACGAGTTTGTTTAATTTTTTAAGTCACTGTTAATATAAATCTTAGAGTAACACGTTTTAATTTGATTCGATTTTATTTTGGAGTTATTAAAATTTTACAACGTTGACAACTAAAGAAAGAAATCAAGGAAAATTAAATTATATTGAATTTCAACCTGATATCCTAGGAAACATTCAAGAAATGTTTTGTAACTTTTCGTGTATTTTATGTGTGTTTGCAACAAAAGCAAAATATATCAATCCCATGATTAATACGTTCGTTTTATAATTTACATTATCTAAAGATAACACTAAACCATTGTCGTAAAGTTGTGCAAAGTAAGACATTAAAAGTTTTGATGTTATCTTTTGGTGGCTCAAATATAAAAATTGAAGAACCGTTTAAATTAAAATTATATTACACTAAAACTAATGAACAAGTTTGTCTATGAGCATGTTGAATGGCTCAGCTTAGACTAATAATTCAAGTTCATTTGATATCGCTCTGCCGACCTAGGAAGGTTAGCAATATTCATCAGAAAATATCGGACGCAATGTCATCGTGACTTTGCTCTGGGGAGTGTTTGGCTTATTTGGACGTAAACGGGCATTTTTTCCAGAAATAATTACTGTATCATATATGAAACGTTAGATGAGTGTTGTGAGAATTTTATCAGTATGATGCAACATTCAAAATAGTCAATAATTCTAAACACGTTTTCTGAACTGTCATTTCCAGGTAAAGGAACCACCCATCAAGAGATAATTTTTTGCATCTAATGAAATATTTGTTATTTACGAATTGTACAACTAATAAAAATAAAAATGTTAAATGTCCATTGCCAAATATATTTTCATTCCTGTGAAAATTAGCTATCATACATTTTTTTACTCGTCAGCTATAATGAAATATATAAACGACAGAACATTTTTAGTTTTTTGTAGAAATTGAATACAGATCATCGCCAATAGCCCTGCATCTGGTAGAAGTGTGTGCTAACATTTTGAAGTTTCTGGATGCCCTAATACTTACGTTTGTGGTTCCGTAAATTTCTGGCCTGACCAAGATCAATAAGAAATCTATTTGAGCAGTTTATAGTCTTCTCTTTAGTTGTTGCAATTCTACAAGTTAGCATCCGGCATCTCACTTACTTTTGTAGAGAGAGGTACTCGAGTTAAGTGCGTGGCATCTCATGGTATTTAGCTTCTTCATGACAATGCACCTGTACTAACTCCTCAGATTGCAAAGAACGTTGTGAAGGACGTTGACTTTATACCTTTGCACTCGTGGGGCGTGAGTGCCATGCCACCCACGAATGCACTCTGCCGTCGGAGGTTTCTGAACACTGCGAGGTATAACTCGTAAAGCATAACTCTTAAGGCACGTCTAAGATGGCAATGGAAAAAGGCTGCACAGCTCGAAGCCGATACTAGGCATTCCCCTTTTCCAGTACGTTTTCACATAATTGCGTCAGCATTGTTTAAAATAGAATAGTAGACCAGATCGATTCAACAATTAAAACTTTATTTTACATACCAGGAAAATACTGGCATGATCTACGAGTTAATTAAGCATTTTGGCGTGGCATCTGAGACATGCCCTACGACTTGTAGGACAGCTAGTAGTCATTCTCGTGGTATCTCTGACATGACGAACGAGCTGTAGGAGGTGTATTATGCTTGTGGCTTTCCAGTGCAAAGGGTTAAGGAGTTGAACCATTCACACTCCACAACCCAAATTGAGTAACCAGCGATGTCTACCACATCAAAACTGAGGGAAAACCTCCGGAGAAAAAACCTTTAGGAAGAGTGTAAGATGAAAAAGGCGTTTTTTTTGTCCATATTGCAAACGAAAATTGGGAGTATTTTTTCAAAGGCCTAGAATAGTTAATATACAGATGTGAAAAGTGGGATGGAATAAAGGATGAATAAGTTCAAAATTTACGTAATTTTCTTTCGTTCTGTTAAAAATAAAGTTAATGAGACCAGAATCTAATAAAACCTACCATGTAGATTGTGCGAGATGTACCTCCAGTAAATTTACTGTCAATAATCGATATAAGATTTTATAGAGTTTTATACTGTCTTATAGTTATATTTCTCTTAAAAAACAGGTCCCTTCAAGGGATTGTGAGACAGCAGACATTTTTTCCAATTATTTTATTCCATGAAAATTCAAATTTAATCTTACGTCTATGTTTTTCAGCCGTCAACGACGTTTCGAGAGATTTTTCGTCTCCATCTTCAGGTCTAACGGAAAGTGCGGAAGAAGAAATGGAAATGCAATTGCTACGATTATATTCAAAAATTAAATAGCGAAATAAAAAGACGTTAAGGAATGAAAACGGTGTTAATCTTCGAAACACTGTAATGAAAAAGAATGCTCTTGAGAAACACGCGAATGATCAAACACAACTGATATAGAGGAGCAACATGGGTTGTAAAAACTGTAATTTACAATATGTGGGTCAAACTAAATAAAGATGTGGGTAAAACTGAAAGATAGAATAAATGAGCATAGAAGACAAATTTTAGAAGAACCAAATAGGTAAAATTCTATTTCCAAGCACAGGTTATATCTAAATCTTGTAGAATTCAATGACCCACAGATTCTAGCAGTGTACAACGAAGCATGACCTTGGAAACTTTGCAGATTAAAATTGACCATGCAGCAAAACTGAGCAGACCATGAATTCAGTGACAGAATTAAACTCATTTACATATAATTATGATAATATAATTAAAGAATTGCTAGAGAAACAAAATCAGAATCCAATACATGTTTCATTGTAAAATACGACTTCCCCTTCTCCTGGCCCACTTACAGCTCGAAATCACTTCCAAACTAGTTCCGGATCATTCGAGTGGCAGCAAGATGACTGTTCGTGACAATCAGGTGAGCTCTACTTTCTTAAATTGGCATTTAAAAAAATAATCTTGTATAGAAATAGCTTTCTAAATATCAAAAACATTTTGTCTAATGGAAAACGTCTAGGCAATTTTAAACAATGGATAAACTTACCCGGGAGTTGCTGCGAACTTGTATAAAGAGACATTCGTTTGGACTTTAAAAACATATTTGAAAAAAAAACCAGTATGTTTATGTTTATATATTAATTATCTACAACTCTACTTAGGTTAATGTTACACATTTATAAACCAACAGAAGTTGTATAATTTCATTAGACCTGAAGATGGGGGCGCAAAAGCTCTCGGAACATCGTTGGAGACTGGAAAACACAGACGTAAGATTTTAATTGTTATGGAATAAAATAATTGGAAAACTATCTGATGTAACAATTTTAAAGACACTTGTGAAAAGTAGCAGAGAAATCTATATATGAGCCGTTTAAAGTGCTAGGCTGGTATTCTGGCGCAAAAGGGTTTCGCTGTTTTGTAGAAAGCTACATTCATTAAAAAATTATAATTTTACACGATTTGTGTAAGAGCTTTTCCTACTTTTGGCATCTACTGAAGAAATGTTGGTTCTCAGATGGAATATTAGTCTTCAAGAGTCAGGAAAAACCTAGAAACTAGACTAAACCTAGAAAAAAAACTAGAAAACTAGACTTCAGAGGGATGAAACCTAAGAAATTAAGTTTCTTAGGTTCTTGTACAATCTAAGGTGTTCTTGTACAATCACTGCAGAAAAGAAAGAGGATATCTGGCTACGGTTCCTTTCACGGATGAAAAATATGAGTTTTACAAATGTATTCGACAGTGAATCACAGCACTATGCACCTTAATGTAACAGAATATTCTACTAAAAATTCATAATGTGGAAGGAGTGTGCATTTCATTTGTAACATCTACCCATGGCACTTGTACCATTTCCTGTGAAACTTACAATGGCACTAATATATTTTACTAAAATGCAAACTTTCGCTAGGTTTTATGTCTGTAAATGAGTAGAATCTCCTGTACCAGTTACTTTGTTATCTCCACCGGACATTATATTATTCGAAAATTTCAGTTACTTTTAAATTGAATAAATATAATTTGCTTTCTGTTATGTTTTTACACGTTTCTGGAGAAATTAAAATTTGGCACTTATCTTTTACCATATTGACTCCTCATATAATCATCTCAGTAGCATAAATGTACTAACAATGTACTAACAATTAAATGTAAAAATATCTGAGAAAATAATAATCAGTTTAACCATATTTAAATAATGTATAAAATCATCAATAAATCATTTTGTCACAATATTTATTATAATTTGTTGAAATGGTTTGAAAAGATCCTTTTAACAGATGTTCTTCGTCAGCAACCTGCAATGTTTGACGATATAATTTTTACTACATTTGAAAATATATTAATCACAAAGATATTAATGTGGCGAATGAGACCTCTAACGATAATGCTGAGAAACATGAGACACATAAATTACCGTAAATAACTGAAATTGACCATAAAATGTTGCCTCCAAATTGCCATGAAATGGAATTCCTTATATTGCATATCTTCACATGTTAATCATGGAAATCGAAGGGTATAAATACCGTACTGTAACGAAAGAAATTTATTTACTAATTTTACCCATTTTTTCTTGCTAATTCAGCACAAAGGTCCGGAGGGATCGATGTTGGCTACTATCCTCTGTCATAAACAATGTGACAATTTAACAAGTGTCAATTTAACAAGTAATGTACTTCAGCTTCCGGGTCAATGACCCCCATCTCGATCAGGTTTTTGTCCAGTTTCCCTGATCCATTGAGCAAATGCTGAGATGGCCCCTTGTTTTGCTTCTGGACGTAAAAGTAGCTTCACTGTGCGCACGTTTTGTTGAGCACTCCTTTTGCTTGTAGTTCATTTACCGTTGAAATTGATTTTCTATAACTCGGGACAAAACATTTTTCAAATATTTTTATTTTTCTAAAACAATTATTTTCTAAATTCATTTTTCGTTTCTTTTATTATTTTTTTTATTCTGACCCTCAAGGAAACGTGCGCAGATAAATTTCTTTGCCCACACGTCATATACAGTTTTTACTGTTTTTTGACAAATAAATAAATGTGTCCTCGTTCTTTAAAAACAGAAGAACAGTTCATTGTGCTGATACTTTTTTTTGCAAAACACTAACAATAAAATGTGTTAATACAGATGTTAGAAAATGATTTCATAACACACAGAAAAAAGTTTCAATGCCGTTTTACATTTCAAAAAGTGACATGGATGAGCCGTTGAAAACGAACAATAAGCTAATGTTAACGAAAGTTCTGGGTTTCTCGACTGCCAACCTCAAACACAATAACCAAATAAATGAATTCAATACAAAATAAAGTTCATTATGTTACGTATTCTTCAAAATTCAGTCATCATCCAAGGATTTTGTTGCATGGATTTTGCGGACTCCCGCCTGAGATATGACATAATTTTCTTGGTAATTTTCTTGTCTTGAATCATGTCTCTCATAGGTTGTGTTTTGTTGTACATGTCTCATAGGCCGTCGAGGTTTTAATATATTTTAAGGCTAAGTTTAACTCTGGTCGCCAGATTGTACCGTTGTATCTCAAGTCAAGAGCTTCCATACCATTTCAACATCCTTATTTGCCCTATCATTAGTAATTGTGGCATTAAGAAACATTGATTTATGTTGAACCATAAAAATGTTCTAGCAATCAATTACACTGATTTAATCAAGAATTTCTTACAAAGTAAATATTTTTCAAAACGATTTTCATTTAACAATAGTTGCAATCAGTAATTGAGACACACTAGGAACAACTACAAGGAAATTTCCATTTCAGACTGAATTAAATGCATAAAATATTACTGAAAAGTATGTTCTTCCATACCAAGTTCTTATGCTGATTAGTGATTGACAGAAATACAAAAACATTCAACTTACCCACGAACATATCATAGCGCCAAATACCTAATGGAACATTCCAAATTCAATATTGTGATAAAATAATGAATGATTTACTTTTAATTTTGCTAGCTCAGTTTTTGTGTTCTATACGATGACACCACGCTTACCTGCAGGCTGCTTGTCACCGCGTTGCCCTCTATACGGAGAAGCCTGAAGTCTGAAATTATTTCTATTACAAGGAATTGCGTATAATTTGGCACAATAACAATTTCGTTTATTGAAATTATTTGAATTTGGTTTAACAATATAAATTCTATTGATTGCATGCATTTAGTTAAGAACGGTACCGAATTGTCTAGGCGTTGTGAAATGAGGCCCCGCAGGGGGCACGAGGCCCCATATCACCCTTGGCTCCCGTGCCGAAAATGCCTCTTCGCGCTGGTCGTCGCCGAAGTCATCTGCTTCTCTCTAGATGTTTTAATTTACTCCTTGCAAGAATTGTTCCACTACTGTTCCAAATTCTATTCTCATTATTACATATAACGCGGCGATGTCCCACTTACATTAATCAGACCACCTTCGTGTAGCTACCACCACGATGCCTCTCAACAAAATCAAACTCTAGTTCAGAGCCCCCTCCTGCACGTAAACAAACATTCGTTACCTAGTAACCGCTTCGCACCGTCCAAATTAAAGCGCGGTGTTTGTTTTGTAATATTTTGTATATTACAATATATAATTCTAAATTCATTTATTGAATAGAGAACTTTATAAAACAAGTACAAAACTTTATAATTATTATTACTACTATTATTATTATCATTATTATTAAAGCTATTACATCCATATCCACGGCAATACCCTCCCACTCTCTGGTTGGGTAGCTCAAAAAAAAAACAACTTACCAGGTGAGCTACCCAATCTCTGATGGCACCTTTAAAGGCACCTCTGGGGGTGTAGCTCACAAAACTGTATGCCCGATATTAAATATGTATAAAAAAGTGTAGTTTATAGCATGTTTTATAAGTCAATCTACAGTTTAAATATGTATTCTTATCTCTCAATCACAAAAAAGAAATAAAACATCATTTCGTCTTTCATTGTCAAGAAATAAATTAAATGTTTATTCCTAACATTATATTTCTGATTATATTCCTTAACCAGAAATGATTAACTCCAAACACATTTTACATATTGTGATATACTAAAATATATAATATTTTGTTAATAATATTGGATGTAAATGGGTTGGACAAAAGGGTATGCAAATGGATACAGCCTTAGCAACGCCGGCGCAGTGGTTGGCAAGGTCAACAAACTGCATTCAGGCCTTGAAGAGGTGGGGGCGCTGGCTAGATAGATAAAATAATGTGTGATTGGTCTGAAAAGGAGTGACTGTAGAAGGCGTGGCTACTTGGTTTGATAAGAGATGAATGGATTGGCTAAGGGAGAATAGACTGTCAAATTTTGTCATTTTGTTTTAAAAAAGAGGAACGAAGAACGGATACCGAAGCGTTGAGGACGAAAGAACAGGGAGAACTGGACATTCTGATATTGGTCGTCGAGTAGTAAAGATCGCTCGCGAGATCAATGTTAGTGAAGTAGGACTTGTAAGTTTCGAGTGAGACTCAATAGTTTTTCGGAATCTGGAAGTTGATGTGCAACGGGATGTTCGATTAGGACTTTGAAAGTTTTTTCTTATATTGCGGTTTTGGACTTTAATATTTTACCACTACTTGGGGAACTCTGAATACCAATTAAGAACCGGTAGATATTCTAGTCAGTGAGGGCTGGATGCGTCGGCAACGTCGCAAGATTAGAAGAGAGAAGCGGAACTTGGGATCGCCTACATTCAAGTGAGAAGAGACTGCGGGGCGTCGGCGACCAAGACGGTAAATAATTACTGCAGTACAAAAGATATATATCTTAAAACGAGGTCATGACCTAAGGACTAAGCAATTGTAAATATTGTTAAATAAATTGTTGAATTTTTTTTTCTTTTGGAAATGAAAAGATTTTCATTTAGTCAATCAAAATTGTTAAATAGTTAGAAATAGATAATTATTTCAGATTCCTCGCCATACTGTACAGTTGGCAGATCAAGTAATCGGCTATCTAGGCGATAGCGATTATCCATAACAGTACCCATTGACCCAGCTAGCCGGACATTTATACATTGGTTGAAATTAGCTGTGGAAGCATTGGTCATTTTTAATTAACGTAACCTGTTCCTGGCGCCCAAAATTTTAATATAAATTCGGAACGGGTCACGATTATAACCATCTTAGATGAATGATGCCAACGATCTCGTAAGAGTCTATGACGAGACGTTGGTACATTTCAATATTTGTAGAAATTTTTGTTTCACTGATAAAATTACAACTCATTTATGATAAATAATCTTAAATTATTCCCTGATACCATTCAAGTTTTAGAAAACAATGCTTTGAATGGTTAAATGATATTACTCGGTTTAGGAACAAAATTGTTATTTTTATTTACATTATATACATTATAGTTTATATTATAAAAATATATATTACTTACGAGTATTTAACAAAAAATGTACAGCATGTTTACAGACAGGATGTGTTCAGATTTGCATTATCTTCAAAGTATGACAAAACTTGCAGTGTACTGTATCAAACTTTAGTTTAATTGTTTATCGAAAAATAATATTTTCCCTGTTCTTTCTCAACAACTTCGTTGATTTAAAAACATCCAGGTGACACCTTAAAATCTTCTGTCATTCACATTTCATTCACATTTATGGAGACGTATAAGGTAATTATAAGATATTTTTTATTTTATTCAATAATTGTATTTATCATCAGGAACAACAGCTTTGCATTTTTAAACTTTCTACTAATAAAATCATTGTCATTGTCTTTTCTATTGTATAACAAACATAAATCATGACTAAAATAACATTTGATTTGGGTATTAAATGTTTTACTTGTCCAGAGATTGATACATATGTTCTTTAATATGAAAAAAGTACTGTTCAGTGCCTTGTGTGATTGAAAAAAATAATACTGCTGCGGCAAATACAAGGGTGAGCTAGTGGATCTTTTGAGGGAAAAGGGCACGATGAGAATAGATGTGCAGTCTAGAAGGACACTAATAAGAACTACTAGCATTGTAAGGAAGAGAAGGAAGGTAATGGAGTATTCGAAAAATATTGAGAGAAAATAAAAACTTCTGAAACCAACAGAAATTCAGCACCCAATGAAGATAATTGCAATGTCTTTTGTCATGTGTTTTCATGATATTTTGTTTCATTTTTTTGTTGTATGCAACAATTAATTTCAATTAAATCACTTATTTCGAATTTCACATTTTACGCTCTATTTCATTGTATGTAATGCATTTAACGTTATTTAACTAGACTCTTCTTCGTGATCGTAGGTCTCTTAAAAACTTTCTCAATTAAAAACGTTCAAAAAACTACTCACTTCAAGAGTAAACTTCATATAGTAGTAGAGAAAAAAATATTTTCTGAGTAAGAGTGGTATTCATTAATATTCAAATACTTCAATAGTATAAATAATAAACACCATTTTTAAGCCATTTTTTGAATCAAAATATACAAATAATGCGGGAGTAAACACGATGTGCTTCACCCAAATAGGCAGTGCGGTTTCTCCCGTCGAGTCGAGCTACTCGTGAGCTCTCAGTCAGGGTCAGCGTCCCTCCAGCGGAGACTGCTCCGTGCTCCGCGCCATCTGGCGCTTTGGCGCTGCAACCCACGCGCGCCAACACTGCTTCAGCTCCTCGAAGCGGGCGCGCACCACCTGCAACCAGCCGACGCCAACTCTCAACACGGCAGCGCCTACGGCTCGCGCATGCAACGACGGTCGGAGCAGATCCTCGCAACTCTCCATCGAAACCGGAAACAATGCTCAAGGGTGCACACTAGGGTGTCCCTTATATTGCCCGAAAAAAATTTTTTGCAATTTTTTTGGGGCTCACCCTCCAAATATTTTCCATTAGGTCAAATTTACTCGAAAATAAAATTTCATCTCATTATGTCGATATTAACCCGTGCCGACTTGAGCGCGAAATTTGAATGTTAGGGATCATTGGTTTTGTTGGGTTAAGTCAGTGTAAAACTACTAATACATTTTTAATATAATTTTATATTACAATTCAATTCATGTTCAATCTTTAGACTGTGTTATGGTTTTAACGTTTCTTGTGGATACTTTTTTTCAGTGTTTCTTTCTTGCAATATGCGTGTAGTGAACGATGCTCTTGAACAACACAACAAAAAATTTCTTTCGCTCCTCATAAAAGTAGTCCAGTAGTCCATGAAAACCTTACATTAATTCAACAGGCGTTTCAGCGCAGTCATTCACAGCTTTCAACTTTATAAATAACCTTTTAGCTTCTAAATATGAAGAGTTGCATTACCAGGTCGAAGGACAGTTTTGAATAAAACTAGTATCCATCTTCAGGCAAGAGAACATATCTGCTTTTGTTTCACACAAATTCGGGTATTGTTTTTATTGAAATTAAGATTAAATTAAATTAGGAGATATATTATATATTAACGAATTATTTAAGAACTGGCCGGCTCCGTGGCCGAAATCTTTAAAGCAGTAGTGTCGTGGCGATCTCGCAGGGTCTCGGCAGGGTCATGGGTTTAAGTCCCGCCTCGGGTATGGGTGTATTTGTGTATGTCTATGTGTGTGTGTCCTTTAACCCCTCACTATCATCATTCATCTTCCATACCCAGGGCTAACAACCCTGGGAAGTAAAAATTGGTTCCAGCATAATGCTGATCCTGATGAATGATCATGATCACTGATCCTGATCCATGATGAACTGTATTCTCTGCATCCCTGCGTGGTCCGAAGTGACCTGTATAAAACCTGACCAAAATAAAAATTAAAGAACGGTCATCGGGCTACAATTGAGACACATTATTCTCCATCCAATTTTTCACAAAAAGGAATATAACACTCTTCCATGTGTAGATTTACTCAGGCTAAATTCACTACCATTTTGATTTAGATTTGTAACGTCTACTTCATCAGAAAGCGGTACGATAGACAATTCTTCTAAGAAATACTACATACGGTGTCTACATTTTTAAATGCTTTTGAAATTGTGGAATCTATCCTTTCAAGTGAGTTTAGAAATTTAAAAAATAATCTTGATAAGGAGCTTTTGCAGCTCCACTGTCCTAAAACCACGGTTTCACATAAACAGTTACAATCAACAGAGATATATTATTTAAGACATTTTTAATTACACAAGATAGTTTAGATTCTGCACAAGATAGTTTAGCAGAAACGTTTTAAATATTAAATATTTCTTGCCATCTATCGAGCTAGATGCATTACCCCGGGAAAATGTATCTTCAGTTTGTTACTTTCATAAAAGTCCAACATTTCTATAATTTCGGACTCATTAAATAACATTCCCGTATTCTCTTTACCACTTTCAAAGTTAATGGCATTAAATCTTTTCTTGATTTCCTTAAATGCTAAAAAAGTGGTGTCAGGATTGCTTGCTACATTACGTATTTTACATTCAAGCACACATTCTGAAATAAGTTCGTATATGTGACGACGGCACGGAAAGAACGATGCCCTGTCCAAATTTTCTTCAAGAAAGACGTATTTTCCATCAAAATGTCAAGTGTTTGTTGCAGTTGTATCACAGCAAAGAATTTATGATCTTTTTTCTTATTGTATTGATCTTTGTTGCACCCTTTCTTCTCTATCCGCGAGATGTTCGTCTAGTCCTACATGATAGCTTTTACTCCTGGCTCTTTCTGCTGAAATAAAAACATCTTGTCTTCTTCGAATGTAATCATTTGTAAAGCATTCGGATGTGCAATATCAAATAGATTGTTCAAATTATTTCTAAACTATTCACGGTGCTTCGAAACATCTTCACACTTGCTTGCGTTTTTTGTAATTTTCTTCACTCCGAATAGTACAATTTAATAAGTTTTTGCGAACAATGCTGATAAGCTCTTGTCGGAATTCTTGATTTCTTTCAAAATATCATGCACTCACGAGCCACAAGTTTAGCGCTTACACTAACTGTTCATTTTACTTCCCATATGTTATAAAATAAAACTTCAAGCACTTGTTTATTTCATGGTAAATTGTGCTCCAGTTATTTGGAGTTTTATGTTAATAATTAATACTATTTCCTATTAAAGACACACGTTCTTCGGCACTGCATATGACATTTACATATGACATTATGTTAGATTAGCGACCTATAAACATGAGTGACACGATCGATTAAAATTCATGTATTGTGCTCGGCTCCTGACTTAGAGATTGGTGATATTTCTGGACATTCCGTCATGCAAATTCGCGCTCAAGTCGGCACGGGTTAGAATGCTCTGATCTCAACAAAATTTTGTATAGGCATGTTTTAAGGTCATTCGAGCAAAATTGGAGTGTGAGCGGTCAAAAATTTGAAAGTCGGAAAATAAGGGACACCCTAGTGCACACGCTAGCGTAGCCGGGTGCAACTGCAGGTTAGGCTCGCCAACTTCCGCACATAAAAACTGGCTAATTTGTGGGAAATACGAAAATACGTCTTCTAAATTCTCAATTATTCATGATATATACATGTAAGAAACCGCTAAAGAAAGCGCAAACACCCGACGTTGTAACATTAACTGTCTGCTTGCGTATCGCGAACCTACGCAACAGCCACGCACGGTTGAAGTATCGTTGCCAGCAGTTCGTCTTTTAGTTCCTGTAAGGAGGACAGAGCGCCACTGTAATGGTCTCCACCACGTTATACGGGAGTTAAAAGGAGACTGAGAACGTTACCTATACTACACCAAATACGAGGCCTGTCTAAAAAGTATCCGACCTTAATTTTTTCCGCGCAAAGTAGTGATTCTAAGGCGGCGCCACTGTACACGGTGAAAGGAGGATCCTTAATGCGCATGCTTGAATTTTTTCACCGCGTTTGCTTGTGCCAGTCGCTGGCTGGTGGTCGCTAAGTAAGGTGCTGTTCGTAGTGATCGTCGGATTTAGTTTTCTCGCAAGATGACTGAACGAATTGAGCAAAGATACTGCATCAAATTCTGCCAAAAGCTAGGTGATTCTCAAAGCCAAACAATTCGTAAGATTCAGCAGGTGTTTGGAGAAGATGCAATGGGTGTAACACAAATTAAGCAGTGGTTCTACCGATTCAAAGATAGCCGCACATCAGCCGAGAGTGAGCGAAGTGGCGCCAGGCCCCAAACTGCTCGCAATGCAGCTGTTGTTGAAAAGGTGCGAAATTTGGTGATGGCAGATTGCCGATTGACAGTGCGAGAGATGTTCTCCGGCGACTCCGTGACGCAATTCGGCGCAAAAGACCAGACATGTGGACGGCGAAAAACTGACATTTGCATCATGACAACGCCCCTGCACATTCATCCGAATTGATCCACACTTTCTTAGCTTCTGTGGTTGTTTCCAAAATTGAAGTCACTGAAAGGATCCCGTTTTGAGAGTAGAGAAGAAATAATGCGGAACGCGACGACGGAGCTGAACACCATTCCAAAAGAAGACTTCCAGAGGTGTTTCCAGCAGTGGAAGGATCGATGGGCTAAGTGTGTGGAAGCACAAGGGGCCTTCTTTGAAGGGCATTAGGGTCCCAAATCTGTCAAGTATTCGAAATATTTTTTCTGGCCAAAGGTCGGATACTTTTTAGACAGGCCTCGCATTACAATAAACTGAGCAAAGTACACCAAAAAAACAAATGAATCACCAACAATGAAGATTAAGATAGCTCAACAATGAGTCGATCGAATTTCACAAGATAGGTGCGTATCAAAACAGTCTTACCAAATAATGAAAAACTTACAATTATCTCTGTTCGGATTAATTTGTTCGCTATCGTAACACCATTGTGGAAAACACAATTAGAAAAATGTATGTAATTAGGTCTGTCTCTACAAAGAATATTTTTGTGAGAACAGTCCTTCGTGTGTTCAACAATTTCTTACCTGCGGTTTCCAACAAAACAGAAAAAATACAAAAATGCTCAACAGCATTGAGTTCACGTCCATGATAATGCTGCTGAAAGTAGATCCGTCACACCAAGCGATGATTTCAGTCACGTATGTCAAGCCCATCAGACAGAAAATCTTTAAGTACAGCACCAAACTACAAACATGAAAGAAGAAAAGAACTTCGTATTAAACAATTTTTACAAATAAATGTAAACACCATAGGAAAATGATAACTAAATAAAACGCTGGAAATCCTAAGAAAACAATCTCAGAACATGTATCTCTTACCGCAAGATAAGTGAGCTATTTGCCACGCAAACTATATTTTACCACAAGAATTTTAAAATAACCCTGGATTTGAGAGAAGAGAGGATTACTTCGTATTTGTAAGTACGAGTACATTAAAACAATATAATACAAAAACCCATTATTTGTGGTTATGTTTTAATTTTACATGAAACGTATTTCAAACTGCACAGTGTGTCCCAGTTCTGTTAGGTCGACTTTTGTGAAATTCCACACAACAATGATATCTTTTGGCGAATAATGGCGTTACGATCATTGAAGTTTCAACAACAGCTGTTACGAATTTTAAAAACCGTTCCCGTCGCTTCAGCAGTCGACTTGGAGGTGAATGTAACAGTACGCATCTGATATTCGGAAAATGGTGTTGGGGTAGCGATGCAACATTACGTTTTGTTAAGGAAATTTGCCAGTTAACCTTCCAACGGGCGCGTGGTCGTAAATTTTACAATAGCAGATTTTTTAAATTTGCTATCGACTCTTTGCTGCCAAAGACTTCTACGTTTTTGATATTCCTCGCGGATATCTTTAGTAGCGCTTATGATTAGCCATTGTTTAGTTTGCACGCAAGATTCAGTTTCTGTAACGCTGTGTTCGATGTAAGTATAGTGTCGTAAATTGTACGCAGCGCGCCTGCTGGTGTTGTAAAATTGTCATATTTTGATATCAACAAAATTTGATATAAGCAAGAAACATTCTGCCAACAAAATTGTCTGTATTCAGTGTTACGAGGATGAACATAATTTGATAAGCAAAAATCATTCTGCAAACAAAACGTCAGTATTCAGTGTTATGAGGATGATCTTGATTTTGACTAAGAAAGAATATCAGTGAAGAAGACAATTTAATACATACATATGTAATACATAAAATTGTTGCATCGAGATTCCGAGTGTCCTTTGTTTATTTGAGGTGTATGTAAAGCGTGACACTAAACACTTTCGCTTTTGTCATTGTTTTTCAGTTTTCATTGTGTTGTATCTATTACTCGTTCACTTTACATTTGCAGACGGAGCGCTGCGATCTGTTTACATGAGGTCACCGCCGACTGAATGAGAAGTGCGCGTCTGCAGTATATACTGGCTGTTTAATATGATATAGATGGCGGTGAGCAGCACACACAACCCCGGCGAGGCAAGAACATGACCATTAAGCAGTAGATAAGTGCAAAAGTATTGTACGTGAATGTTGTGAATAGTGTGAGGTGTGATCTCTTTTATTGTATATTATCTTAATCATTTAAGAGCACGACTCCAGTTCACTGTCAAAAAGGCATAATTTGTCAGCTGTGTCCATAGCACTTGTGCTGCCTTCGGCTGATTGACATCGGGACCATTCGTGTATTCTCGGTTGTGTTCGGGCCTTCACTTTCAAAACAAAATTAGTTCCTAATTCTGCCGTCTGCAAATGTAAAGTGAACGAGTAATACTTAATCCTTACATAATGTATGTAATACACGGAATATATGTACTATACCATTTTAAGATATTACACAGCGAGATAAAATTGCATAGTTCTACAATTTCTTGGTTTTATTCTAGAGTCATTGAACGTCGTAAAATTTACGACACGCGCCTGCTGGTGAGAAAATTTTATACCCGCCCGGTGAAAGGTTAAACGTTTGATACGATAAAAAGTGTTCATGGTAATGACTGTTTAAGCCGTTGAAGCCGTGTTATCTCGACGTCTTCCACTGTTTGTGAACGAGAATTCGTCGAGTTCAACCCGAAAACCGGGAGGCAGGATCACGGTCGCTCCTCCACGAGAAAGTCACATCCACAAAGCAAAGATCATGAGCGAGGTTTTGGCCTGCTGATGTGCCACAGTCCTTAATCTCCCGTCGCCGAACTTGACCCCAGCCGACATCTGGTTGGTCCGAAAAATCTTGGCAATGAAGGACCACCTTTACGACGTCCTTAAGGACATCCAAGAAAATTGTACAGCAGAACTAAATGCAAGTCCAAAACAGGACTACTGTGGCTGTTTAAAAAAACTTTTTCGAAAACGATTTCAACCGTGCATTGATTCAGGGAGAAACTATTTTGAAAAATTAAAATGATTTTATGAACACAATACATGATTTTTATTTTTAAAGTCACAGTCTTAACAGAACTGGAACACTGTGTATATCCCCATATGCTCGACTTCGATTGCTTTCCATTTTCTGCTCTTTGTAAATTTGTCTCTAACATTGAGGCAACATAAGCATGGTTATTATTTTCTCATTATCTCTAGTAAAATTTCCTGTAGTACATCTAAAGAAATAAAACCTCTCTATGCAAGGGAAATTGTTTTACCTTCGTTGATCCTCTCGATTTCCAATTTGAATGTCGCTCTGAAAATTATCCATTGTCTGAAAATGATCCAAGACTTCTTGCTTAGTGCGATATATTGAAAGTGATGTAACGATAAACAGTCCAATATTGACAAGAACAAGCAGGATAACCGCTCCGTAGTAGTACAGAAGAGCCGTCTTCAAACCTACAAAAAGAAATAATATTTCCGTGCGTAAAAAAAATAATAATAAATCTAGCTATAACAAATAAATAAAATAACGGAAAAATAATGTACAAAGACATTGAGAATAAAAAATAAATAAAAGATGTCCGGTATATATACCGGACAATATATTTGATACCGGACAACACCTTTATTTATTTATTTACTTATTTATTTATTTAGAAGTTATCGACATCACCAGCAATTCTATTAATAAGAGAATAAAAAAGTAACGACGCTGGAGTGTTATGTTCACCTACCATTCACTTCCCTCAAATGCATTCGTCCTATGTTCATCCCTTCTTCAAATGCTCTCTTAACATATCGCACGCTTACTAATGAACTACCATTCACGCCTTCTAATTGTTAAAAAAAACTTTCAGGTTTTACTCATAATTGCTATTACATAATAATTACCCGTCACTTGTTCATGTTGAATTCCTCGCGTTCATAATTTACATCCATAAACCCTCAAGTACTCCACCCAATGGTTATTTGTGCCCTCACATTCACTACACTCATTTTACACCTTGTGTGACCTCTTATCCTCCCGTGTTTTTTCACTAAATCTCTTGCATACGCTTTCGTAAATTTATTATAATAATCCCTATATAGCATTTGAGTAAACTCTTCGTGTGCGTGCGTGTGGGAAAACGGTTCCGTCTCTCACGGTTAGACCACTTCCCGTGCACCAAGGTGAAAGGTTAAACGTTTGATATGATAAAAAGTGTTTGCATACGAGCATACGAGCTGCATACGAGGTGTCATTCGACGCTCGGTCTCCTGATGGGGAAATAATTATTTGTTTTCAGATTCGGCCATAAAATTCTAAAAAAATGTCCAAAAACGTGTTTTTTCGTGTTTTGGCGCTGTGATCTTGGTGAGTATGCCAGGAACTAAACCAATGCGACCTAATTAGATGTAGGTGGCGTTGATTAAACTCCAGTATCAATAGCGACGAAGAGAAAGAGAGAGAGAAAGAAAGGGAGAGACGACGGCGAAGTAGAAGAAAACGAGGACGAAGACGACAAAGAAGAAGAAGGAAAAAAAGAAGTTAAACCGAAGGTATACTTGGGTTTTTATTTCTTGGCGCATGGGGTCTTGTCTTCAGAATGGAATGTCTCACGGTATTTCGCGTCGTTCTCAATCGTGCCGCCACACGATCGCGACTGTATCGAGCAGTGCTGGCGATCATGCGACTTCTAGCAGACCTCACGACGCCAAGAAATAAAAACCCAAGTATAGTTATATGCCACTGTAATGTCACATTCAGCTAGTGAGTTTGTGTTTAATAGCAACTCACTGTGGAAGCTGCAGCTGATGTCTCCGATGTACGGGCGCAGCGGGTGGTCCTCGAGGCCCGGCGCGAGGTCCAGCGCCGCCGTCACCGCCACCAGCGCCGCCGGCCACCCCCACGCGTGCAGCGAGTACCACGCGAACCGCCGCGTGCACAGCGGCCGCCGCAGGCCGCGAGACGGCGCCCGCAGCTTCCCGCTGAAACACGCACACTCCTCGCTAGTGATGGCCAATTTTACCAAAACACAGATATATCGATGCCCTTTCTGGATAGCAACACGCCCACTCATCGCTACTGATGGCGAATTTTACCAAAACACTGATATATCGATCCCCTTTCTGGATTTTATGGGGAAATGAGTGCGGAGTGAGGGGAAGTTGCCCGTGCCCTTAGGGGAGCCGGGCTTCCCAAGCACATCTTGCGCGTGTACACCCCTCTCTAGAATTTAAGGGGAAATGGGTGCGGAGTGAGGGGAAGTTACCCGTGCACTTAGGGGAGCCGGGCTTCCCTAGCTTCAGCTTGCGCGTGTACAACCCTCTCTAGAATTTAAGGGGAAATGAGTGCGGAGTGAGGGGAAGTTGCCCGTGCCCTTAGGGGAGCCGGGCTTCCCAAGCTTCGTCTTGCGCGTGTACACCCCTCTCTAGAATTTAAGGGGAAATGAGTGCGGAGTGGGGGAAGTAGCCCGTGCCCTTAGGGGAGCCGGGCTTCCCAAGGTTCAGCTTGCGCGTGTACACCCCTCTCTAGAATTGAAGGGGAAATGCGTGCGGAGTGAGGGGAAGTTGCCCGTGCCCTTAGGGGAGCCGGGCTTTCCAAGGTTCAGCTCGCGCGTGTACACCCCTCTCTAGAATTGAAGGGGAAATGCGTGCGGAGTGAGGGGAAGTTGCCCGTGCCCGTAGGGGAGCCGGGCTTTCCAAGGTTCAGCTCGCGCGTGTACACCCCTCTCTAGAATTTAAGGGGAAATGAGTGCGGAGTGAGGGGAAGTTGCCCGTGCCCTTAGAGGAGCCGGGCTTTCCAAGGTTCAGCACGCGCGTGTACACCCCTCTCTAGAATTGAAGGGGAAATGAGTGCGGAGTGAGGGGAAGTTGCCCGTGCCCTTAGGGGAGCCGGGCTTCCCAAGCTTCGTCTTGCGCGTGTACACCCCTCTCTAGAATTTAAGGGGAAATGAGTGCGGAGTGGGGGAAGTAGCCCGTGCCCTTAGGGGAGCCGGGCTTCCCAAGGTTCAGCTTGCGCGTGTACACCCCTCTCTAGAATTGAAGGGGAAATGCGTGCGGAGTGAGGGGAAGTTGCCCGTGCCCGTAGGGGAGCCGGGCTTTCCAAGGTTCAGCTCGCGCGTGTACACCCCTCTCTAGAATTGAAGGGGAAATGAGTGCGGAGTGGGGGAAGTAGCCCGTGCCCTTAGGGGAGCCGGGCTTCCCAAGCTTCATCTTTCGCGTGTACACCCCTCTCTAGAATTGAAGGGGAAATGAGTGCGGAGTGAGGGGAAGTTGTCCGTGCCCTTAGGGGAGCCGGGCTTCCCAAGGTTCAGCTTGCGCGTGTACACCCCTCTCTAGAATTGAAGGGGAAATGAGTGCGGAGTGAGGGGAAGTTGTCCGTGCCCTTAGGGGAGCCGGGCTTCCCAAGGTTCAGCTTGCGCGTGTACACCCCTCTCTAGAATTTAAGGGGAAATGAGTGCGGAGTGAGAGGAAGTTGTCCGTGCCCTTAGGGGAGCCGGGCTTCCCAAGGTTCAGCTTGCGCGTGTACACCCCTCTCTAGAATTGAAGGGGAAATGAGTGCGGAGTGAGGGGAAGTTGTCCGTGCCCTTAGGGGAGCCGGGCTTCCCCAGCTTCACCTTGCGCGTGTACACCCCTCTCTAGAATTTAACGGGAAATGAGTGCGGGGTCAGGGGGAGTTGCCCGTGCCCTTAGGGGAGCCGGGCTTCCCTAGCTTCAGCTTGCGCGTGTACACCTCTCTCTAGAATTGAAGGGGAAATGAGTGCGGAGTGAGGGGAAGTTACCCGTGCCCTTAGGGGAGACGGGCTTCCCCAGCTTCACCTTGCGCGTGTACACCCCTCTCTTGAATTTAACGGGAAATGAGTGCGGGGTCAGGGGGAGTTGCCCGTGCCCTTAGGGGAGCCGGGCTTCCCTAGCTTCAGCTTGCGCGTGTACACCCCTCTCTAGAATTGAAGGGGAAATGAGTGCGGAGTGAGGGGAAGTTGTCCGTGCCCTTAGGGGAGCCGGGCTTCCCCAGCTTCACCTTGCGCGTGTACACCCCTCTCTAGAATTTAACGGGAAATGAGTGCGGGGTCAGGGGGAGTTGCCCGTGCACTTAGGGGAGCCGGGCTTCCCTAGCATCAGCTTGCGCGTGTACACTCCTCTCTAGAATTTAAGGGGAAATGAGTGCGGAGTGAGGGGAAGTTGCCCGTGCCCGTAGGGGAGCCGGGCTTCCCAAGCTTCAGCTTGCGCGTGTACAACCCTCTCTAGAATTTAACGGGAAATGAGTGCGGGGTCAGGGGGAGTTGCCCGTGCCCTTAGGGGAGCCGGGCTTCCCTAGCTTCAGCTTGCGCGTGAACACCCCTCTCTAGAATTTAAGGGGAAATGGGTGCGGAGTGAGGGGAAGTTACCCGTGCACTTAGGGGAGCCGGGCTTCCCTAGCTTCAGCTTGCGCGTGTACAACCCTCTCTAGAATTGAAGGGGAAATGAGTGCGGAGTGAGGGGAAGTTGCCCGTGCCCGTAGGGGAGCCGGGCTTTCCAAGGATCAGCTCGCGCGTGTACACCCCTCTCTAGAATTTAAGGGGAAATGAGTGCGGAGTGAGAAGAAGTTGCCCGTGCCCTTAGGGGAGCCGGGCTTCCCAAGCTTCGTCTTGCGCGTGTACACCCCTCTCTAGAATTTAAGGGGAAATGAGTGCGGAGTGGGGGAAGTAGCCCGTGCCCTTAGGGGAGCCGGGCTTCCCAAGGTTCAGCTTGCGCGTGTACACCCCTCTCTAGAATTGAAGGGGAAATGAGTGCGGAGTGAGGGGAAGTTGTCCGTGCCCTTAGGGGAGCCGGGCTTCCCAAGATTCAGCTTGCGCGTGTACACCCCTCTCTAGAATTTAAGGGGAAATGAGTGCGGAGTGAGAGGAAGTTGTCCGTGCCCTTAGGGGAGCCGGGCTTCCCAAGGTTCAGCTTGCGCGTGTACACCCCTCTCTAGAATTGAAAGGGAAATGAGTGCGGAGTGGGGGGAAGTTGCCCGTGCCCTTAGGGGAGCCGGGCTTTCCAAGGTTCAGCTCGCGCGTGTACACCCCTCTCTAGAATTTAAGGGGAAATGAGTGCGGAGTGAGGGGAAGTTGCCCGTGCCCTTAGGGGAGCCGGGCTTCCCAAGCTTCAGCTTGCGCGTGTACACCCCTCTCTAGAATTTAAGGGGAAATGAGTGCGGAGTGGGGGGAAGTTGCCCGTGCCCTTAGGGGAGCCGGGCTTTCCAAGGTTCAGCTCGCGCGTGTACACCCCTCTCTAGAATTTAAGGGGAAATGAGTGCGGAGTGAGGGGAAGTTGCCCGTGCCCTTAGGGGAGCCGGGCTTCCCAAGCTTCATCTTGCGCGTGTACACCCCTCTCTAGAATTTAAGGGGAAATGGGTGCGGAGTGAGGGGAAGTTACCCGTGCACTTAGGGGAGCCGGGCTTCCCTAGCTTCAGCTTGCGCGTGTACACCCCTCTCTAGAATTTAAGGGGAAATGAGTGCGGAGTGGGGGGAAGTTGCCCGTGCCCTTAGGGGAGCCGGGCTTTCCAAGGTTCAGCTCGCGCGTGTACACCCCTCTCTAGAATTTAAGGGGAAATGAGTGCGGAGTGAGGGGAAGTTGCCCGTGCCCTTAGGGGAGCCGGGCTTCCCAAGCTTCATCTTGCGCGTGTACACCCCTCTCTAGAATTTAAGGGGAAATGGGTGCGGAGTGAGGGGAAGTTACCCGTGCACTTAGGGGAATCGGGCTTCCCTAGCTTCAGCTTGCGCGTGTACAACCCTCTCTAGAATTTAAGGGGAAATGAGTGCGGAGTGAGGGGAAGTTGCCCGTGCCCTTAGGGGAGCCGGGCTTCCCAAGGTTCAGTTCGCGCGTGTACACCCCTCTCTAGAATTGAAGGGGAAATGAGTGCGGAGTGAGGGGAAGTTGCCCGTGCCCTTAGGGGAGCCGGGCTTTCCAAGGTTCAGCTCGCGCGTGTACACCCCTCTCTAGAATTGAAGGGGAAATGAGTGCGGAGTGAGGGGAAGTTACCCGTGCCCTTAGGGGAGCCGGGCTTCCCAAGCTTCAGCTTGCGCGTGTACACCCCTCTCTAGAATTTAAGGGGAAATGAGTGCGGAGTGAGGGGAAGTTGCCCGTGCCCTTAGGGGAGCCGGGCTTTCCAAGGTTCAGCTCGCGCGTGTACACCCCTCTCTAGAATTTAAGGGGAAATGAGTGCGGAGTGAGGGGAAGTTGCCCGTACCCTTAGGGGAGCCGGGCTTCCCAAGGTTCAGTTCGCGCGTGTACACCCCTCTCTAGAATTGAAGGGGAAATGAGTGCGGAGTGAGGGGAAGTTGCCCGTGCCCTTAGGGGAGCCGGGCTTTCCAAGGTTCAGCTCGCGCGTGTACACCCCTCTCTAGAATTGAAGGGGAAATGAGTGCGGAGTGAGGGGAAGTTGCCCGTGCCCTTAGGGGAGCCGGGCTTTCCAAGGTTCAGCTCGCGCGTGTACACCCCTCTCTAGAATTGAAGGGGAAATGAGTGCGGAGTGAGGGGAAGTTGCCCGTACCCTTAGGGGTGCCGGGCTTCCCAAGGTTCAGTTTGCGCGTGTACACTCCTCTCTAGAATTGAAGGGGAAATGAGTGCGGAGTGAGGGGAAGTTGCCCGTACCCTTAGGGGAGCCGGGCTTCTCAAGCTTCAGCTTACGTGTGTACACCCCTCTCTAGAATTTAAGGGGAAATGAGTGCGGAGTGAGGGGAAGTTGCCCGTACCCTTAGGGGAGCCGGGCTTCCCAAGGTTCAGCTCGCGCGTGTACACCCCTCTCTAGAATTTAAGGGGAAAGGGGTGCGGAGTGAGGGGAAGTTGCCCGTGCCAGTAGGAGCGCCGGGCTCCCCAGGCAGGCAAGTAGCTCGCGCGGGCGCGGTTTGACATGCCTACTCTAAGGTAGTTTTCGCCAAACTTATGAAGCCTGTGAGCAACCATACAGTTTTTAATCAAACTGTCAGCTACCAAGAAACCATGAAAGAAAAATTATTGGGTTGATCCTTAATTTAAAGTGGCATGGTTCTTGTGGTTCCTCTTATGATTCATTATTTCTCGTGATTCCTATAAATAGTGGCGCGGTTCACTTGAACCACTGGTTGAGTGATCGAGAATAATTTTACCGACATTGATTAATTTTTCTAAGTGAAAGCGTAGGCATATAAAATATGACTACGGATCAAAGCCATATAAAGCCACACATTTTTATTGTTGAAAAATTGAATATCATTACTTTTTTAAAATATTATTTATTCTACTTGCTCGACATACAAATGTCTTTCAAGGACGTGTACAATTTTAATATTAACAATATTATACAATCAATATCAATAACGGAGAACACGATTTCTCGATATTTCCGATGTGGAATTACCGGGTTTTGTGAATTATAAAGTAATAGAAGTTTAAATAGCATGCGTTTGTGAAATAGAATTTGTTTCAAGTAATTAGATTTATTGCTTTATCATTGCGTTATTCCGTTACAGATTTATTGCATTAACGTTTCGTCTTGATAACAAAAAACTTTTCTACATGCGACTAGTGTGTATAAACAAGGATTCAGTTTATGGAGTCGATTTTTTTCTTAAGAACTGAATCTGTGATTTAAAGGAACCGTGCCATCCTGACCTGAGGATTTACCAAATATTGTTTTTTCAAATCTTAACATATGCTAACATAATTAATTTCTATTAAATACAACACGTATGTTAATAAAACTGTATACAAGGAAAATATATTGAAAAAGAATTGCACATTACAAGTAAACTTGAAATATTGCTAGGAATTCCATTGTTTTCATCTGATACACTTGCACTACACAGTAAACTCACACTTGTCCTTTGTTTGTGTAAAGAAGTTATCAGTTTCCCATTCCGAATGAAAGTTATACATCTTTTGTTTTTTGCTTGAACTCGCCATAATGATGGTGCCGTGTTGTAATGATGCAACACCCCCTGAATAAAGATCCAGTCTATATCCAGGAGGTGTTGAATGATGGCGATTTCAATCTAGCTTAGTAACAATGGGTATTGCGCGCAGTATGCAAATAGTATAAAAGATAATAGTGGAAACTCGGGCAAATCAGCATGGGCGGCACAAGCGACAAGTGATTGTGCTGCCCCTAGCGGCCTGAGGTGTACACTACAAAACAGGCGTAAATGTTGCCAATAGAATACAACCGTGTGTACCATTTTTTGACATTACTTTGTAAGATAGAGAATGAAGATATGTTATTCTTTTCTCTATGTTTATCAATATTATTGTCTCATAAAATGCACATCTTCAGATACTTCTAAAAATCTGTAATCAATATCATTATGACTTTTGTTAACAAGAAGGGCAGAGGCTAGAATGCGGGAGAAAAAATATATATTTTATAAGAATGGGAGAAAAATAATATGCTCTGCAGAGAAACTCTTATTGACGGCCCGTGGTAACGAAAAAGTGGATAAATCCCTTTTCTAAATGAAGAAAATATTCCTCTAACACATGGTGTAGTCCACAATCCATGTTTTGAGCGAAAAATCGATGGACGGCAAAAGTCTGTCGGTCCGTCTGTACAAAACGTCCGTTTGCCTAAACCGTTCATTTCTTAAAAACTGATATTCCCTTATCAATCTGAATGAACCTGAGGCTTTGGGAGTTTCAAATGTATGTATATTTTAATTTTTAGGTTATGTGCTGCGGCAGTACCTCTAGATTTTTTTAAACATTATTTGATTTCACAGTTTTGTTCTGTCATTTTTCATTATCATTAGTTTTAATTTATACATGAAAGTACTTACGCCAGAGCATCAAATAACAATATCTATACGATATTCTTCAACCAAATTATCTCTCAGAAAACTACGAACAAACATGATCTCTATAGTATTTACTTTCACATCTTGTAAGTTGGTACACACAAATTCGTGCGCTGTAGTTAACACCTCGAACCGCTGGAGAGAGCTGCTTTACTGTCACCAAAATATTCGAGGAGTTTCCACTATTATCTTTTATACTATTTGCAGTATGCAAGTAACTGTTTCGCGAGTTATCTGTCTGATCTCTGCAGAAGAAGTCCTGGTTATCCAACCTTGACCATGACTGCGATCACCCGAAAATTGCGATCGACGATTTGGCGAGCCCTGCTCTATGGAAAGTCCTGATATAAATCAAGGAAATCTTTGCGTCAAGCCCAGCTTCTGATTGGATAATACCTCGAGCTATTCATCCGATGACACAATGCTCTGCTTGGATCAAATTGAGGTAAAGTTGCCCCAAATGTTAAATAATCATCTTCTTCCGCCACGATCACCTACCTCAGGAACTCGTTCGATTCCGTCCGTGTCTGATTCAAATGATTCCAAATCTGTTCGCTGAGTAGTGAACTACTATTCACACATATTATTGAGAAAATCCATCGGAGGCACTATGAATAGCAGCTTACACTGTGGCTTCACAAGGCTAGCTAATCGTTGTGAAAAATCACGTGCGTTGTATTGCTGGGAGGAAATATAAATTATCAGCTTATGATCTCACCGCCCAACTTCATGCGTGCAGAACTCAATAGAAGTATTACTTTGGACGGGTGCTATATAAATATTTTAATGATTCAGCGGAAAACGGGAATTTTTCGTCAGATAAACTCGGGTTAGGAAATCCTGATACTGATAACATTCGGTCTTTTATGAAGTAAATAACTTCCTCTACTACATAGTGCAGTCAGAATCCTCGTTTCGTAGGTTATTGATAACGTCAAACTAATTCAAATCTTATTCAAATCGATTTCATTAAGAGATAATCTCTAACTTTAATATTTTAGTGGTAGAAAGACTCCGAAAAAGTTCCTGAACTTTTGCAATTTTCGAAAAAAAGGGTTTTCAACGAACATGAAACTTACACCATTACCTTAAACGTCCTGACACTATTCAACAAAAAGTTAATAAAAAACGGTTGACCCATTTTTTTTTTACTTTCTCGCCTTACGAATACTTCGTAAGAAGTAAAAGTTGTGTAATTGTGTGCCGGAAAACTGCTAATTTTTAAATTTTGAAAATGTCCCAGGGGCTAAAGTACTTAAAATATCTGTTTCAAATTCCAGGGGCCGTGACATAAGCGAGATCGATTGAGGCGTATCAATTTTGGAGAAAATCCACTGAACGGTTTAGCCGTTAGTGTTGTGCACAGACGGACAGACAGACGTTTGCCATCATTCAATTTTTTTGGCATCAAAGACCCACAAAACATTGATTCTGGATTCACCACATGCTAGAGGACATTTTTTCTAATTTTAGCAACTGGATTTATCCACTTTTTTGTTACCAGAACCCGCCAATAAGAGTTTTTTTGATATTTCAATTCGCCGCAATTTTTCGCAGCATTACATAACTCGCGGATTCGATGGTGTGACGGTTAGCGTGCCGGACTGTCATACCCAAGTTCGCGGGTTCAAACCCGATCGAAGCCGTGGATTTTTACGGGCGAAAAAATGGTGGATTTTTACGGGCGAAAAAATCCTTCGTACGCCTTCCGCGGAGGGGAAGTAAAGCCGGCTGGCCCATGTTTGTAGATTTACTTGCATGTAAAAGATCCTCAAGCCTAAATGACGCCTCTGAGCTAAATTCAAATCGCCTGTTTCGTCGCCCGAGATAATACCTTCTTTCTCCGCTAGGTGAAAGGCGTAGCGAAATTTGCGTGGTCAGACGGAAGAGCAGGCCTCACGGCCTGAGTCTCGCCACGTAAAAATAAGGCAATTCAATTCAATTCAATAACTTTCTACTCCGCAGCAAGAAAGCAAAAACGTTAAAAGAATTCTAGGAAACCTGGTCAGGAAATAACATGTGTACAGCCGGCCAGAAACCGGAAACCCTCAAAAGTCCACATCAAACCACCAGCCGGATCAAAGTCCTCTATTATCGCTTACGATTTTCGATGTTTTAATTTCTGACGCTTCCCCTCATCTTATATGCTGACATTGCATTTTTGCAGACGGCACTGTTTTTCATTATGTTATTCTTTTAGACAAGACTTGGATGAATCAAATGCTATTATTTCTTGCTATATGTTTGCTTTTCTTTTCAAATAAAAATAAAATGTACATCCGTCGTAGACACTTCTGGGATCGCTGGACCCCGCTTGCCCGGTTGCGTCATTAAAATATGTTGCCCAGAGAAGGATTAAATGAATAACTCGACTGTCAATAATAAACGCATGATATACCAATATAGGGAGGTACTGTTATAACTAATCTTCGAAAAGTGAAGTATTTCACAATAAATTCTTACGACAAATATTAAGAGCACCAAGGTTCACGAGAATTAAGCAAATTTCAAAGAATTGTCAATAAAAACTCAGAAGCATGGATTATTAGACTTACATCTAGTTTTTATTCCACTCTTACATCTAGTCTGGATACATATTTGGACACACTTGTTACACACATATATTCTTTTCTGTGTATGAAATCCAGACACCTATGTAAAATTTCCTACAATGTTCTGTTTTATTGAGTTGGCAATATCTCTATCTATGTTCTTCATTTTTACTTTCTCGTTTTACGAAGTTCTTCCTAAGAAGTGAAATTATGCAATCGTGCGCCGGAAAATAGCGGATTTTCGCCAGAGAAACTCTTATTCCCGAGCTCTGGGAACGAAAAAGTGGATAAATCCAGAAATATAGAAAAAAATCCTCTAACACGTGATGAAGCCAGAATCCGTGCTTTGTAACAATTTTTTGACACCAAAAAATTTATTGACGGTAAAACGTCGGTCTGTCCGTGTCAGTCCGACTGTCCGTCTGTGATCAACGCCAGCACCTAAACTGTTCAACCGATTTTCTTCAAAAATGTTATTCCCTATCTATATGAATGAATTCGTGGCTTTAGAATTTTAAAACGGATATTTTGATTTTTGAAGGCACTTAACATGAAGCCTCAAAAACATTTTCAAAATTTCCTCAAAAACGGCATCATTTTTTCAATTAAGTATCAGATTTGAAAAGACCTTCCTCTCGTATCGTTAGTTTTTAATTTCTTTATATTTTATAATATTGCTCTGTAATTTATGTCTATTCATAAATTGTATTTGTGTGTACTCGTATTTACTTTGTATTCTCATGAAATTCTATGACTTGTGACAAGACAGTGGTCAGCGTCACTCTGACCATTTGCAAGATAAGATTGTGATCACTAGTACCCGGATGTCTATGACTTAAAAATCTTAGAACAATTTATGACCTAAAAATACGAAAATGTGACCATAACTATGACTTTAATTTTTTTGTTCCATTTTCGAAACATTCAAAATCTTGCTTTAATAACTATTATATTGAAAAAATCCTTTTAAAATCTAGCATATTCACAATTCATCCCTTCTCCTTTGGCAGACCATGAAGACGATTCTACCAACTAAAGTTACTTATAGAAGCAGTTGACCTTTGCACAAATAACTCATTTTCAAACTGACACTGACAAAACTGACACTGACAAAACTAACTCATTTTCATTCGCATTGGGTGCTTTCTACGCTTTCTTTTTTTCGTAATTCACAAACATATTTATAGGAATGACAGACTCCAATTAGATACAACTGTAAGAAATTAGACAACAATTAGGAGACTCAAAAATCTGTTTGAAACCACTGCAAGCAAATATACCAAAATAGAATTAAAAAGATAAAAATATGACAAAAGTACGAAAATTCTTTGAAAAATATAACCCTAATACACAAAAATTAACGGAAATTGTCAAAAGGTTTAATAAAACCAAAATATGACTGAATATGACACATGAAAATTGCATAATTTTAGTCATTGTAGATAAAATTATGCTTAACTTATACTTCCCTTGGAAATAACACAAAGAAAAAATATGACATGTTGTAAACATTCGGCCCTAATTATAAGACATAACTTTGTTTTCGCGACATCTCAAAACCTCCTCGGTTGTCTTGTTCCAAGGGCCACAACTATGTAGAAAAACACGCTTTTTAATGAAATAAAATTAAGAAAGAGAATTCACGAAAGCAGGAGATGAAAACCAATGCGTTGTGTTAGCGTCGAGGACATAACACTTAAGAAACAATAAGCAAGTTTATTTAAGTGGCATCACAAATCAGAACCTTAAAAAATTACTCACCTGAATTTCGACGTCATGTCTATACACATGGCATTAATCCAAAAGAATCCTGCTAATCTAAAATATTGCATCGTCAGAGCTGAAATAAAATAATGAGCAATTATTAAATAAAATACAATAATACAAAAGCAATCAAATATTTGAGAAAATCTGACAAAATAGGATACAAAGGAACTACTGGTCAAAAGTTCAGTAGAGCCTTCAATTCGATCATCACAATAGAACATTTTTGAAGGAATTCTAAAAATGGTAAAAATGAGTTAATACTTTATATTTTTTTAAATTCAGGACGAATCACGCAATTCAAAATTTCCTTTTAACTTTCTTTCCTTCTGCATAGTTACGTTCCAAAGAAAAAATATTTTAAGAGTGGCGATTTTTTGTGAAAAAACTCCCATTGTGGTGTCCTGATATCTAAAACGTGGATATTATTTCTCTACGTAGTAATAAGATATGATGTCTACTAACTCTTTGTGTACTCAAAATGTAACTTGTAACTCAAAATGTCAGAATATACATTTTGTGGGTCCTTGATATCGAAAATTGGTTTACTGCAAAACGCCTAAGAGTGGTTAATTTTCTCCAAAATGGGTATTTCCCTATCAATCTGTTTCAATTTAAGGCCCTGTGATTGTGAAACGAACATTTTGATTTTTGAGGAGGGCGTGTGCAAAGAACGCTTAAAAATGGCCCAGGTCCCATTTTTGTTGAGATATCTGAATTTTATCAAATTGCAAATAGTGGCAATAATGCCAGAAAATATGTGCTTGGCACCATTAGCTTTACTTTTCCGATACTGAATTACATGTTTATTGGTACCATTTTACTTTTGAAATTCGAACGGAAAGGTTCTGACGGAGATGTGAAAGGCTGATAAATGGAGAAGCACCTTATAATCCACTCATCACGGATTAAAAGGTGCTTCTCTACCATGTGAGTCAACACTTGATTTTATTAGTTGATCAAATTCCTTAGTGACAATCCTTGAGATTTAATAAATTGTTTATTAGTTAGTATGAAAACATGAGATCTAGCTTGAAGGAGGATCCTGCACTCCTTAAACGTAGGAAATATCTGGTCGCTGGTGTAAATAGAGACTTGTGGTGAGCTTATTTAACGCTCTCTCCCAAATACGAGGAGGATCTTAACACGAGAGAGTGGAAAGGACACAGGCCAAATTAGACATTCTCTTATCCAAAGATTTCCTGTTAGCTTTGCAATGGAGAGAAGGAAAAAACCTTTACAATAACTATTCGCTGCAATACGAAGATAAGCATCCATTCAAAACTCTTCTTAAGCTAATCATGTAAATCCAAGTCTTATTTACTGTTCTTCTTAACATTAAAGGATGACCAAACATTTTATAACATAAATAACGGAATAACGAACTATGGGGAAGTTTGGCAGTGTGTCCACATAGCCTCTGTCCATGTACATCAATGAACAATTTTTATCATTCACGGTTGGGAAGAAGAAATTGAGGGTTATGATTTATGTGTTTTGTCGTAGATCACTCTTTTTTAAAATATCGATTTTATATTAAATAATTGAAGGGTCTTTTAAAAACAACCATAGCCCACAAATACAATTTTTTAGAAGAGCGAAAAAACTTTCCATGACGAAACTGGTAGACATTTGAAGCATGAAAATTATTGTGCACTCTCCCAAGCTAATGTAAATACTGATTAACGCGTAAGTGTAGTTCAAGCTTGTGTATTGTGTAAATTATTGGTTAAAGTGGGGACTGCGGCGTTATTTTTCAAAACATTGAGAAATTTGTATCAGCTACTGATGACAAATTTAGATACAAATTTTCGTTAGCAGGTGACTAAATATTTAGAGAACTTTTGAAGATTTTGTTATTAAAACTTGCATCTCCTTCAGCCTTCTTTGCACTTGTGTTACTACATTCTTTTTCTTCTTATTTGGTTTACGTTTCTTCCACTCTGTGCTTTCTACGACGTAGAATCCATTTCTTAATTGTTACTTTCTTTCTTGCTTGCTCATTTTCACAACACAAATAATCGGGGAGCAAACTTACATTTAAAAGACTATTTTACCAAAAAAGACTCTGAACTATGGGACTTTTATCACAATCACTCAAACTTTCGGAGCTAATAACTAGGGCCAGGGACTAATTTTGTTCACAACAAGACAGTCAGCAAATGGCGACTATGAATCTCTAGCAATAGTTCTAGTATCCCAAAATCTCACTTTTTGGACTAAGGTTGTTTTTTTAAAAACCGTTCAATTCAATTCATTCTGTGTGTCAAAGTATGAATAAATAAAGTAATATAAGCTTACCGTATGTTTTACACACTGGCATAGGTAAGTCGCCCCAAGCAAATGCAATGGTGCGAAATACGTAAGTGAACACCTCGCATATCATGTGACACATGACCAGTTTCATTGTAGTGGTGAACAGTCTTGGTACAATAAACGGAAATAGCAGCACGCAGGTGCAAAACATTAAGGTCACCGTTACACAAATTATGTTCCAGAAGGTCTGAAAGAAAGAAGAATGAGTCATTAACTCTTTGCATTGGAAATCCACGAGCATAATACACCTCCTATAGCTCCTACGGCATGCCAAAGATGCCAATAGAGTAATAGCTACTAGCTATCAGTTTGTAATGTGATACGTCCTACAACTCTATGGGCATGTCTCAGATGCCACGTCAAAATGCCTAATTAACTCGTTACGATGCCCACCTATTTTCCTGGTATGTAAAATAAAGTTTTCATTGTTGAATCGGTCTGGGCTACTATTTTATTTTTAAACAATGTTGACGAAATAGTGTGAGAACGATCTGGAACGGGGGAATGCTGAGTATCGGCTTCGAGATGTGCAGCTTTTTTCCAGTTCCTAGATACGCCTTACGGGTTGTAGGACCTCGCAGTGCTCAGAAACCTCCGATTGCAGAGTGCATTCATGGGTGGCATCTCACTCATGTCCCTCGAGTGCAACGGGTGAAAAGGGTGCAAAGAGTGCAAAGAGTGCAAAGAGTGCAAAGGGTGCAAAGGGTGCAAAGGGTGCAAAGAGTGCAAAGGGTGCAAAGAGTGCAAAGAGTGCAAAGCTTGAAAATGTTTCATGATTCATTTACCGGAGATCAAACACTCAGCACTCTTCGTGTTGAAATATGTTACTTGTCATAACAATTTACGCATTATTAGGCAAATTTTAGAGAAAATTTGATTACTTAATTTCCTCCAGGCTATCATGTACGGGTCAATCCATTTTAAGTGGTCCAGAATTTAATAAATTGGTCACTTTCGAGAATCTCGAAAAAATTCATACTTAGTACATAATGTAAATTCATACTTAGTACATTATTATTACGTATGTTTTGGCTATTAAAAATATCTTTAATTTTTTATTGTACCGTGTTTTCAAACAGCCATTTTTGTTTTTCGCCTTGCCATTTTTTCCGTTTGAAGACTTTTACTCTTTTCTAAATTACTTCTCTCTGGGTTGACCTAGCATTCTATAATAAAATGAATTGGATTCAGTACACTTCGGCCTAAAAATTGTGCTTGATTAAATGCAGACCTCGTTTATTTTTCATAGGCGTGATAAGGACTGTATTCCTTGCTCCTACAATCTTGTACCCTATTGACAAATGGGGAAATGAAGGGGAACAGGCTAGTCCCGGATTTACAAGAACTGTTTTACTTTGTCTTAGGACACCGGACTAGGCACGAGAAGAATCTTAAAACTTCCTATCAAAGCAATTTCCAGGTTTTCTCCGCTCTGAGGTTTTTCGTAATGTGATATTTCTTCATTGGAATTTAACAATATCTCATCTGTTAACTTGTCAACTCAGTGTTTTATTATTCAAAGTAAAATACCAGGTGCTTCCCAAAATATCCGAGAATTTCATTGTACCGGCCAAACCAGTTGTAGTACGACTTACAACGGTAGATGTATCTGGGTACATGTCTTAGCTATTGCGATGCAAAGTTGCGTCATTTTTGGTGTAAGCAGTTGTGAATTATAGTGGTGCGTGTCAGGACGTGATTCAGTGCTTCTGCGAATTGCCAAATGGATAGCGTGAGGGAGCAACGTATTTACAGCAAATTCTGTTTCAAGTTAAAGAAAATTGCAGCTGAAACCTACAGTATGCGGACAGAGACATTTGATGAGAATGCATTGAGTCAAGCATTCTTGCTTGAGTTTGAGTGGTTCAGGCGCTTAGTGGAAGATGACAAAAATTCTGGTCGATCGTCAACATGCACAACACCAGAAGTGATCATGAAAGTGAGTGAATTGTGAATAAGGAATTTTTCCCACCGGCTCAGACTATCAACGGTCAGTTTTACTGCGAGGTTTTGAGGCGATTGAGGGAAAACGTTTGGCGCAAACGCAATGTCATTGGCTTTCAGAACAAGGACGAAAGCAGTTCAGAAACGTATATGTTCGTTAAGTGTGTGCATGCCGCCGAGGTTGAAGTATACCGTGCACGACAAAATGGCGATATCCAAAACCGGCACCGAGGCAACTGTGGTGCACAGCGGTCCGCAGATGTTAGTGGAGACTTTTAAGGGCGGATAGAGAGACAATCGTTTAGCAACTCTCCGCCCAGGTGCAGCAAAGGATTACCAACAGGGCCTCCAATAACCACTCAACGAACGTTGCTGCGTGTGGGCCTCCGCAGCAGGCACCTGGTTCATGCATCAATGCTTACTGTTGTTCATCTGCGACTGCGACGAATGCTGGAATTTGCACGTCCATACAGCAACTGGGCGTTCACTAAGAGGTCCCGCTTACTCCGCTCGCCCCCGCTTACTCCGCTCGCCCCCGCTTACTCCGCTCGCCCCCGCTTACTCCGCTCGCCCCCGCTTACTCCGCTCGCCCCCGCTTACTCCGCTCGCCCCCGCTTACTCCGCTACTGGGCGTTCACTAAGAGGCGAAAGCTAGCTTTTTTTAAATGAACTACGTTTTCGACTCCATCATACAGAAATTCTTTGGTGTATACAGCATGAAATATCTGAACGCAAACATCTTGCAACAATAGTGGGATGGATCCACGTGTGAAGAGGGAGTGTGATTTTTGTGAGACATGTTTAGTGGCATTTACTGGGTGTCTCTCTCATTCTGGAAGGTACATTCCAAGAACAGAAATACGCGGCAATCCTTGCGGACCACGTCCCAAGGATAACTGCATACTTCTACCCCATAAAGTCTGAAAGGATGGCTGCATACTTCTTCCACATACAATTACATTTGTAATTGTGAATGGAATGTAAAAGAAGTAATAAAACCTAAATTATTAAATTAATTTGTTCATAATTATCGGAGAAAAGTCTCCCTCTAAATTTACATTATTTTACACTCTATTTACACTTGTTGATCGTAAAAGCAGATCGCAATATTAAATTAAAAATAAGGAAAAGCAATGTGGTGGAGATAAAACGTTGTATATCATACTTCTAAAAAAACAATATGAAATACTCCTCTCGAAATTTCTAAAATTTTTACTGTTACTCTCATAAACTACGTTTTGGACCTATGACGTAGATAATTAAAATTGCCATAGCTTCTGATATCATCAATGAATAAAACGCAAAACATTAAAACAAATGAATAAGTTATTGTGAAGTTTGTGGTTTTAGCAAGCCTCCTTCCATTCAAGGCATAGGTGTTTCCATTTTATGTGATGTTTTGCAAAAAAAGTGACATTACGAAAATTACTGAAAGACTAACAGTTGGTATCATAACCAATAGAAGGAGTTGTTCTTAAAATTCAACCAAATTTGTCATTTGCTCTATATCTGCGTAAAGGCAGTAATAACTATAAAAGAAAATTTATTTGATGGTGTTTTGTGAATAGATCAGGATTAAAATACACATAATTGCTTTTGTGTCGTTTTTAGTATCGTACAAGTTTCGAATGTGAATTTGCTCACTCACCATTTTTGCTGGAGGTTGAATGCAAACAACAACAGCGGTGTGTAGCTTCCCTCGAACGTATGTTCTGTCCACACAGAAATTTCCAAAATGGAAATTCAAGTTAAAAGGATCACCAACACTGACAGAACCATTCAATTGGAGATGAAATGAGTTTTTGCTTTCCACCAAATACCTGTAGTCCGGCATTTTACAAAACATGGAACCGTTAGTAATTAACCCTAAAGGAAAATCATTGAGCAAACGTGAATGTTGGTCATAAACTTTCGGTGTCCATTTCTGACTTCCATCGATCTCACTTGTGCAACTCAATCTTGAATTCCATTCTACAGCTTGATTTCTTGGACAACACTTCTTGAAAGAACAAAATACGTAGACGTAAACGTCCGGTTTACCGTTCTCTACAGCTCGATCGGAACAGTAAATTTTCGGTGAGAACAAATAATGATGCACTCTGAGTCCGCCATTTTCGAGAAGAACCATGTATGATGAGTTTGCTACTAACGGCATGGTCGCCACGCACATGAAACCATTGCCGTATTCAATAGCGCCATCCGGCAGTGTAGGAGGAAACATGTCTTCAAATTTTTTCTCCCGTCCATCCAGGGTCTCGAATCGTGCATTCGGGTCCAACCAGTCCCTGACTCGACGAACTCCTGGGCGGTCGACGCACTTGTAATTGCTGGCATTGAGGGCCTGCCCTCGCTTGCAGCATTTGCGCACGACGAAGGCGGTGTCTCCGCAGAGCGGCAGCAGCAGGAGCAGCAGCAGCACGCGGCGCGGCGAGGCCATGGCGAGGACTGAGGAGCGGCTGAGGAGGCCCGAGGAAGGGGACCGCGAAGGCCGCCCTGCGGCACCCCGCGTCCGCCTCCGCCCGCAGCGCGCGGCCCGGCGGCGCCTTGCGCAAACGCCACGAGGAAGGACGCTGTTCCTCTGCGCACGTAGTGGGCACGCGGGACGCGCACGTCACAAGGCACGGGCGGATCCTGCCGGCCACTTTGGAGTTTTGTTAAATTATAAGTACTTGTTATTACGTTGTAAATTATTTTTGTGGTGATTATACGACACTATACAATATGTTTTGAATAACTTCATAATTCTAACAAATAAATGGTTAAATCAATTCTGGCAATTAAAAGAGGGTAACAAACGAAGACTACAGGCCTTTTGGGGGGCTTGGCTCACATGTCCCCCCTCTGAATTCGCTACTGCCAAGGGGCACATAGTGACCACGCAGAACGCTCACGTCACAGGGCAGGAGTGGATCCTGCCGGTACCTTTGGAGCGGGCCATCGTACATTTTTGTTAAATTATAAGTATTTGTTATTATGTTGTAAATTACACTGGACAACGACCAAAAAACTTTTTGTGTATGTTCACCTAATTCTTATCATTAAGTGTGTTGATTCCAAAAAGAACATTAAAAATGCCCTATCACCCACCATTTGTTCACATTTTAATATTTTATCAGTATATCTAGGCAAATGCTGCTCTGAGTGTCTAGAAATATATGACATGCAGGAAGTTACAAATTCCATATTTACTATGTGAATAAAATAGTAGGGCACAAGATTAGCATTAGTTTAGATAGAATTGGCGTGTAAGAAATTCTTTGAAGCCGGGGGAAGAGAACATTCTGCGGGAATATCTGGTGGATCAACACAAGATCTCCTGCCTCCATAGTACATAAAATTAGGTCTCATGAAACAATTGACTTACCTAAGACGAGCAGTGTTTCAAGTACCTTTGTGAAAAGTTTTACGCAATTGTGTGCAGCAAAATTATTAAAAGAGGGGTATCTTCATTGAGACTTATATTATAAAAGTGTTTTTTGATCCCAAATTTAAACTACATATGACAGAAAAAGTAAATGAAGCGTAGAGTGCTTGCACGTAAGTTCTTAGCCAACAAAAATGACCCAGATTATTAAGCAATTGTTGCCAATATGCTGAATGCTTTGAAGAAATTGAGATGTTTAATGAGCCTCAAGGTTTACTTCTTAAACAGTCATTTACAATTCTTTCCGGACGATTTAGATGATGTAAGTCAAGAACAAAGTGATCGTTTTCATTAAGATCTGAATGTGATGAAAAATGTTATCAGGGACACATGGCGGTAAAACATGGATGGCGAGATCCGGCAGTGATCTACCCTCGACTAGCGGGGTTTTCCTCTACCAGGTATCTCCCACCAGCGGAGCACCGCTCCTGCCGGGACAAGCTCTAAAGCCCCGACCGGAGTCCCGGGATGTGTGGTAGTGTAGTGCACGTTAGTGTGTGTGTGTGTGTGTGTGTGTGTGTAAGGAGCGAGCATAGAACATGGCGAAATCTCATCTCTGTGATCACTTTCAACGAATAGTACTGGCTCGTGCTTCATCAAAGTTTGTTGATACAATGCGCATAACTCAAAAATGCTCAAGCTTGGACTGGATTTGATGCAGGAAGGCGTCAGGAAGCGTTTATAATTGTTCATTAGAGGTCAGGTGCAAAAATTAAAAAATAAAATGCCAATGCAAAATGTGGAAAGGTTGCTGAATATTTATTTGATTTTTTTAAAATTGTTTTGAAATGTATCGCGGGCCTTACCTAATACAGTTGCCGACGGTATGTTCGTCCATTTACAAAGTAATTCTGACAATTAAATAAATAAATACAATAAATACAATAAATTCTAGCCTTAAATTACGTTCCTTTGTTGTTTCAGAATAGTATTTCCTTCAGAATATTACTGAATATGTGAAGTATATGTAAAAAATTGCAACTATAAAGTACATCAAAAATATGAAGTGTACTTTACACATTTTTTTAAGTTAACAATCCTAATATTATTCCCCTCCCATTATTTTGCAACTTCTTCTGAGGTTCGTCGATGACCTCCTGCCTCTGGGGGTTCCCCGGAAACGTAATGGCGGTGGTATACGACATGCGAGTGTTGATCTTTCCTTGAGTTTTTATCTCAAAGACAGGATCATGAGGTTTCCTATTCGATGAAAGCAAGGAAACTTACGATGCCAATGAGTGAAATCATTAGTAACATGAGAAAAAGCAACTATTTACAATCTATTTGCTTAGCCAGAGTGTCAAAAGAAGTGTTACAAAAGTCAAGGATGATCACTCTTTGCTAATGAACATGTTGTAAATAGTCATATACCAAAATTATATTTGTGGGTTGGACGCTGATTGGTTGGCAACTAAAGTATCCTCGGTCTTAAGAATTTTTTTACACGACCATATCTATGGTTATTTTTATAAAAGTTTCTAAAATAATTGTAATAAAAAATTGGACAATGTTAATATTCGTTGAACCTAACTGGTCTCGGCCTATTTCACTGATTATGCAAAGGACATGTTCATAAATTTCCAGCTTCAGAACCTGCTGCTCTTTATATAGGAGAGTGTTAAGTCTTAGGTAACTCACTATGTGTTCGAAAACATGTATGTTTTTGAATATTTTTAAAAGTTAGATCTTAAAATAATTTTGACTAGAACCCGCGAGTAGTTCGCACATAAATACGCTCCTTTAAATCAGCGCCATCTGCCACTCCTGAATTGTTATTAGTCTCACGCATCTTAATGTCATGCCTTAATGTGTCATGCCTTATTTGAGTCTCGTCGGAGACAGCGTCTTCTGAAAAAGTGTACAGGAGTGAACAAATTAATCCGAACAGTGAGATGTGTCGTGATGTTTTCATTATTGGTAAGACTGTTTTGATTCGCAACTGTCTTGTGTAATTCAATCGACTCATTGTAGCGCTATCTTAATCTTCATTGTTGGTGCCTCATTCGTTTTTGTAGGTATATTTGCTCAGTTTATTGTAATATTCAGGGTAGATAGCGTTCTCAGTGTGTTTCTAATTTAGTCCTTTACAATGGATATAACACCACGGTTAGATCGAAAAAAGCTGAAATTTTTTTCAAAACGCACAATATTCAAGTAATCCAGTGGCCAGGAAATTCTTTTGATCTTAATCCAATCGCAAAACTGCTGATCTAAATCCAATCGACTCAGAAAATTTAAATGTGACACAAAACTAAACCTTCCTGAGACAGTTTAAGTGTGGGGTTTCGTGACGAAGAAATCAAAGCCGAATGTTTAATTTCAGTAGAGTCAATGCCTAAGAAAATAAATGAACTTATTAACAATATCGGAGCACATTTAAATAATTTAGTACATTCAATTTCATTAAGTACATCAAGTACATGAAAATTCAAGTTTCGAATGTTTTCCAATGTAAAAAGAATGTGTTCTAAAGGACAGCGTGTGTACAGATTAATTTGTTCGCTATGGTCCGATTAAAATAAGTTGGTGATTGACAGTTGCGAAAGGAAGGGAGCAACGTTGACAGTTTGTGTATCACTGAGCATGTGTTTCCGGGACACGAAAATAAATATTTGAAATAAATACTTTTTAAAGTAACCGAATCATACACTCATATTGTACGAATCTACAGCTTCAGAAGCACAATTGTCAATCACGAACTTATTTTAATCGGATCATAGTAAATCTCTATCACGCGCGCCATCTTGCGCGCTGGCAAGGAGAATAGCGAAAGCCAACGGTTTTTCAACACCTTATCCAGCGTCTAAGTAAAATTAATTTAAAATTGGTTCTTGTTCTAAGAGTCAGAAAGAAACTACAGTCCAGAATTTAATAAAATTAACAAAAAATACAATCAGATGTTGACTATTGTATATAACCAACTATTATCTAACCGTACAATCGGATATATGGTGGAACATTTCTTCGTTCACTAGCAAGTTTATAAGCATTATTAAAATTTACGCCCATTATTTATACCGATTTTGATTGATTGATTAGTGATTTCTGGCGCGTGAACTGTTAATATTAGTCCCGTAAGTGTAGTGCATTTACCCCTGAGGAAGTGGCGGTGATCTTCACCCGCTAAATGGTGAGATCCGAAGCCGACAAACACGTTGGCTAGTGGGGTTTTCCCAAACAGGTATCTCCCACCAGCAAGGCCCCGCCCCAACCGGGACAAGTTCCCGTCCGGTCTCCCGGCATGAGTTGTAGTGTTGTGTGTGTGAAAGTAAGGGGTGAAGATTGAGCGCGGTCTGTAGCCCGTCTGTTAGGGTGCTGCTCCGACATTCGCCTGTGTTGATCGGAGAAACCAGGGCAATTACCGATCAGAGCAGCTGACCGCGAGAATTCTCCTTCACACAGCAACTGAATTCGATCCAGTCATCTACTTTGTGTCGAAAATCCTGCCACCGTCGAGACTGAAACCTAGGACCTCCTGGTCAAAGGCACTGCAGAGACACCAGTTGATGTTCTGAGCCATAAAATTTATACCGAAATTCACAATGTTTTAAATAAAGTATAAAAGTGAAAAGAGGGAAGTAGCCTAAAGAACGTCTCGACAGATGATAATCCTCGTCTTATTTCAGTTCTACCCGGCCCGGCGTAACGCTTTGCCCTTCCCATTCCTTCCACCACCCCTGCCTGCACCCGCCTGCACCCGCGGTTCCCGTACTCCCATTTAACACCTCACTCACCTCCGCTCAAACTGCCACCCCCGCCCGCCCACTCACGCCAACGCCTCTTCCTGCCCGCGCCCTACCCTATCTGTGCCCGCACGCCCACGCACCTCACCCACCCACACTCCACGCTCGCCCCGCTCCCTTCTTCCCGAGTCAACCCAGCTCACCCCCGCCCCGTCCTCTCCCGTCTCCGCTCACGCTTGCTCCAAGTCGTCCTCGCTCGCCCCCGCTTGCTCCGCTCGCCCCCGCTTGCTCCGCTCGCCCCCGCTTGCTCCGCTCGCACCCGCTTGCTCCGCTCGCCCGGCTTACTCCGCTCGCCCCGCTTATTCCGCTCGCCCCGCTTACTCCGCTCGCCCCGCTTACTCCGCTCGCCCCGCTTCCTCCGCTTGCCCCGCTTACTCCGCTCGCCCCCGCTTACTCCGCTCGCCCCCGCTTACTCCGCTCGCCCCGCTTACTCCGCTCGCCACCGCTTACTCCGCTCGCCACCGCTTACTCCGCTCGCCCGGCTTACTCCGCTCACCCCGCTTACTCCGCTCGCCCGGCTTACTCCGCTCGCCCCCGTTCGCCCCCGCTCACCCTGCCCTTCCCTTCCCATCCCCGTCCGCTCACGCTTACTCCGCCAAGTCGCCCCCGATTTTCTCCCACCCCCGCTCGTCCCCGCTTTCACGGCTTACTCCGCTCGTGTCCTTTCGCTCCCGCTCGCCCTCCCTCGCTCTCCCTACTAATACCCGCTCGCCCCCGCTCACTCCACCCGTTCCTTCACCCCCCACCCGCCCTCGACCGTTTCCGTTCGCCCCAGCTCTCTCCCACCCACCGCCGCTCGCCCCCGGCCGTCCTCACCCGTCTCCGCTCACGCTTGCTCCAAGTCGTCCCCGCTCGGCCCCCCCCCACCTCCGCTCGTCTCCGCTTTCCCCGCTCGTCCCGCTTACTCCGCTCGCCACCGCTTGCTCCCGCTCGCTCCCGCCCGCTCCCGCTCACCCTGCCAGTCCCTTCCCACCCCCTCCTGCCCTCATCCGTCACCGCGCGCTCATGCTTGCTCCCAGTCGCCCCCGTCCGTCCCCACCCACCCCCGCTAGCGCCTGCTCACCCCGTCCGCCCACGGCCGCCCGCCCGCCGCGGAGAGAGTATTGTCATGTTGCATCTATTTTTCAGCGCCGCGCGCCCGCGTTCTGCCGCCCCTCGCCTCGCGCCTGTCGCTCTTCGCATTTCCAGATCGCCCCCCTCCCCCCTCACGCCACCCTCCCACCTTCACTCTCTTTACATGCGGAGCGTCCGATTCGAGGGGCGAAGGTTTAGCCCAAGAATATTAAAACCGCAATCGATTTTCTGCAGGAGATTACTCTATTAAGTACGTTATCAGATTGTTTCGAGATTAATTAGAGTATTTAAAAAAAATTAACCATAGTCCAAAAACAGTTTTTCAGAAGAGCGAAAAATCGTGGGGTGTGTATATATGGAGGTTTATTTTTAAAAAATGATAAATTTGTATATCGTAAGAATACACGTTCTTTTATCAAAATCACCTAAACTAATAACTATGGACAGGGCCTGATTTTGTTCTCAACAACACAGTCAGCACATGGTGGCTATGAAGCTCTTGCAACAGTTCTAGTATCACAAAATCTCACTTTTTGAATTAAGTTTTTTTAACCCTTAAATTAATGGACCTAAGTTCTAAAAATTCTAATTAATGATTTTTGAGAAGGAAGTGTACACAGTACTTTAGTAACTCGTCTAGATTAACGTCTACCGTTCAAGAATTTCAAATCTGGCTTGCATGCTTCGTATAGAGCGTGTATGCTTGTTGGGGTTACAAAATTCGAAATTCACGAAGCCATTTAACCCTTAAGTGCTAACACAAAATGTGTCACCTTATAGATACTTGTTACATAACTACAAACACACATATTTGAATAAAAAGTTTCGTAATATATTTTTTTAACAGTGAAATTCAATTTTTAAAGCTGAGTTGTTACAGAAATGTTTGAAGCTAGTGTGAAATTCAGTTTCATATATTTGATTTAGATTTTTTTTGTAATTCAGTATTATAAATTTGGTAATTTCACATGTCAAAATAGATATTAATTACAATTTCTTTATGCATTCATTGCACAACTTCTAGCAACACATCAAGTAATTCAGTTCTGAACCAACGGTTGACTTTGGCGGCATGTTGAATTTACAGGCATGTTCTCTTTTTTTCATTGTCAACCGAACTAAAAATAACCGAATAAACAAATTGTCACCTCCTTACCTACCTATCATCAGGTACAGACGACTGACTTCGCGTGACCTGTCTTGCCACACGACGCGTGATCAAGAAAAGTCAAATCACGACTAATAATTGTGCTAATCCTATCACACGAGTTATGGGATCGAAAAACTGATGTAATTAGAAGAAAAGTCAAGTACATATCGAGTAATTGAGAGCTTCTATTTAACAATTAATACCTTGTTACAATTTCTATTAACAACTGTTCTAGTATTAACTAGACATCATCCAAAAAAAATTAAACAATTATATAATCTTCGACATAGAATACCAGTAACACATACACAATATTACTCTGAAAAATAAACACATACAATTAAAAGTATACCCTTATTTACAAGAAAACCTTCCCTTAATAACACTTAACAAATGAAAGAAATATGCAGTTATTTACAAAGCCGCAAAACTCTTGAATGTATTTACTCCCTTGGAGTATAAACACAATTCGTTAGCAGAGAATAATCTGAGTGATATTATTACATCCCAATTTATATGAACGTGAAATAAAACCCTTCAATTTCTTTCAACATTCACTTGATATTACAATTGTACGTTAACTAGTATACCTTTAACACGAAGGTACAGTCGATTTTCTACTTTCAAGTTACGACAGTCTACGTTAAAATTGTTGAGGTATACAATAGTGTCGTGTAACTGAATCGCATTAATACAAAATTCTATCAGCAGCAAAACTGAGTTCGTCCGATTTCAATATTTTACTTTACAACATAGAATTCCGAATCTAATGGAAACAGTTCGCAGGTTCCCGCTGACTCACAAATCCAGCGTTCTCAATGTGCTGTCTTCTCCGAGGTGACGCCTGCTCGCTCTGTCGACGTCGGCGGTGCGTCGTCCACTCCGAATGGCCTCGCTCCGAGATCAGCTCCTGTCCTATCGAAGTATTTCGTCCAAGGTTCAGGTTATAATATAAAAAAAGCTGTTGGGTTGAATTTGTCCCATTAGAATTTTATACAATATCATTTACTAAATACAAGTTAGAAATCTGTATGATTTCTCATACTGAAATGGTACTTTCTCTACCAGTATTCGTTTCGCATTAATTTATATTCTTAATCAAATGTAAAGAACATTTGCACATACAAGAATCTGTTTTTTTCGTAAATCATTTGCAATGATATTAATCTCCATTACAAAAGAGTCCATTACCTTTATAAAGCTTTTCCAGACGATCGGTACACCAAATCCACACGTCCGCGATGTTGGAAACAACTTTTCTTACCAGGCGACTCGAACAAAATGACTGCGTTTCGTCTTGTTATCGGCGAAATTCCGAAGAATGCGGAGAAATTCCCTGATTGGTGGTTTTTACTCAAAGCATGAAAAGCCGTTGCGCGCTCGTTCTGACTTATAAATCTTTCTATTCGGAACTTTTGGTAACTATGTCGCGTACCATTCTAGGCACTCAGCAAAACGTCTGGTGGAATAGGTTCGCATTGTGACCGCTAGGTGGCGGTTACAATAGCATAATCTTGGTTGTTTCTAAGAGAATGAAACATTATTTGAAACGTGCGAGAAAACGTCTTACTCTAAAAATTTATTACATAACTGTAATTATAAATGTGAATGTAGTTAAAAATGAAAAATATTAAAAATTAATTACAAATATGAATTATGTACATTAATAATTATGTGGAATAAAAGCCGTATCTAATGTTTACTTATTTCATCATTTCATTATAATCTCAGTAGTTAGGGTAATAACTATTTCAAATGACTGTGTGGCCCGCGGCGTAACTGGAATTTGATATGTGGCCCTCCTACGTTGGACAGCCCTGATTTAGAATAATGCACGTCTCTGAGGCCTTCTTGACAACAATGAGTAAGAAAAATTACAGAACGATGTTGTCACATCAAAATAGAGACTCTCGAATGATGCCTAGCTCAGCGTTCGAAGCCGCAACGTAAACAGTATAGTCAAATTAACAAAAAGAAATAGCGGAAGGGCCAGAGAGACCGATGTTACCACTTAAGGGTTACAACACAAGAGAGAAATTGGCTTTCCATACATCAAACGGAGGGCTGCAATGGATTAATCAAAATATATTCGCACATTTCTGTTGTGCATATTTTGTCAAACATGTATTTGTGTACATGAGTGTGCGGCAGAATCAAGACTAGTGAAAAACTACGGACGTACAATGTACGATTTTGCTAGGAATTTCTATGAAAAATGTCGCATTTTCATTTTATACACAAAAGTAATAAAGAAAGACGGATCCTGTGTTTATTATTTGTCGAGACGTTCTATAGGCTAAATTTCCGTGCCAAACTTACATACTTTATTTAATATTTTATATATTTCGATATAAATTATGGGTCATTTTTTTAAGAATGATTTTAAATTCAGTAAACATATTTGCAAAATGTTGCGTGATGAATAATGTCCGATTGGAACGGATGTGGACTCTTCCGCCACCAATAGTCAACATCCGATTGTAATTCGTTTTAATTGTATTGAAACCTGAATTACAATTTCTTTCTGAATGTAAAAATATGGAACAAGTTTTAAAGAAATTATTTCTCAGAGTGATCTCCAATGTAGCAAATATGTACTTGCGTGTTAAGGCGTTAAACATGAAGATTCACAAGACTTATCACAACTGAGAAACATCTTTGTAGGCAAAGTATGAAACGCAGAAAGAGAAAGAGAGAGAGAGGGAGAGAGAGAGAGAGAATGAGATAACTGGCGAGAATGTGTCAGACTGGACTAATTCCGTAAATACACAGGGTAATTCGAGGATAGACATACTGCACAAAACAAGAAAATTATATATTAAGCATAAAAAAATCACGAGAAGACATACGTAAGAGCAGAAGGCAAACCGAGATGCATGAATAACTTTACGTCGAAAAATAGGAGAGGGTGAGAATAACGGGGAAGTAAGTCAAAGAGAAAGGGAGAGCGAAAGAGGGAAGGAGAAACGAGGAGGAAGGAGAGAGAAACGGGAGCGTCGGTGGGTAAGGGAGGGAAAGAAGAGAGGGAGAAAAGAGAGGGGGTGGGTAGAAAGAGGGAAGAAGAGATGGAGACAGAAAGTGAAGAAAGAGGAGCCAAAAGGATACGATAGGAGATGCAGGTCGGCTGTTGACGAGGAGTTTAATGGACCAGCAAGGGTGAGGCAGAAGCAGGTGGGTGTAGTGACGTGGGATGGGGTAGGACGACGCGGGAAGTGACGGGACGGGATGGCTGATTGATTGCAAGTAATACCGGGTCCGTCAACAGTTAGGGTAATTAGTTACGTAAGTTTAGTGCGTGTTGTTTATCAGGAGGTAGAAGTGATTACCCCCCGCTGGATGGCGAGATCCGGCGCCGACCCATCGTCAATGAGCGGAGTTTTCACCAACCAGGTATCTCCCACCACCGGGGCACCGCCCCAGCCGAAACAAGCTTTAAGCCCCCGACCGGCCTCCCGGCATGTGTGGTGGTGTAGTGCATGTTTGTATGAGTATAAAGTCGAGGATAGGAGGAAGGAAATATCGCGTGCGGTCCGTGGCCTGTTTGTTAGGATACTGCCCCGACATTCGGAAGGTGTTGATCAGAGAAACCTCCGATCAGAGCCGTCGGCCGCTAGAATTCTCCTCCAGACAGCGACTGAATTCGACCTAGCTGACAAGGCTAGTATCGAAAATCCTGCCACCGTCCGGTACTCGAACCTAGGACCTCCCAGTCAGAGGCACTGCAGTGACATCAGTTGATGCCCTGAGCCACCGCTCCCGGTCGTTGCATAGACGTTTAAAAGCCCAGCAGGGGTGAGGGAAGCGGGTGGTTGGAGTGACGTGGGATGGGGTGGGGTAGGGCGAGGCGTGAAGTGGCGGCGCGAGGCGGCGCCAGCGCTGAAAGATGGATGCGACACGGCAGCGCTCTGGGGCTCCACACGCGGGGGAGGCGTGGGGGCGCTGACGGAGAGAGAAGGGAGGCGGAGGTGGCGGTGGGCCGGGGGCGGCGGGGGCGGCGTGGGCGGCGTGGGCGGCGTGGGCGGCGGGGGCGGCGGGGGCGGCGGGGGCGGGCGGGGGCGGCGGGGGGCGGCGGGGGCGGCGAGGGCGGCGACGGCAATGAGAGCCTCAAGGAGGGGAATGTGGTGGAGAGATAAGGCGGATTGGTGCCGAGAGGGGAATGGATGTCGTGTTGGCTTCGAGGGAGGTGCAATGGTTTGTTAATTCATGTTTTCGGAGTGTTTGCATAGGCAATTAGTTCCGTAAGTGTAGTGTATGTTAAATCCCTGGGGGCGGCGTTTCTTTCCCGCTGGAATCTTCCTTGTCCTATCCTCACCCTTTACTTGCACACACACTTACAAGCAATCTACTAATACACACGCCGGGAGACCGGTCGGGAGCTTAGGACTTGTCCCAGCTGGAGCGGTGCCCCGCCTTGGTGGGAGATATCTGGTTGGGAAAACCCCGCTCGCCGACCGGTAAATCGGCGCCGCGTCTCCCCGTCCAAGAGGGGATATCACCGCCACCTCCCACGATAAAACATGCACCACACTTACAGGACTAGTGGACTGATGCGCCCGAAATCACTAATCAATTAATCAAACCGCTGGAATGGATATCCGACGTCGACCTAGTGGTCAGCTTGAAGAATTTTCTCTCCAGGCATTTCCGGCAGGGAGCACCGTCCCGGTCAAGAGAAACTCTAAGCTTCCGACTGGTCTCCTGTAGCTACAACAAATGTGTTGCAGTGCTAGTGCGTGTTTGTGTATGTGTGAAAGAGGAGTCGAGGGGCAATGATGAGGAAGAAAAGATCACGCTCGGCCCATGACCCTTCCGATAGGGTATTGTTTCAGTATTCGCCTGATATTGACAGGAGAAACCTCGAGAAACTACCGATCAGAGCAGCCGGTCGGTAGAATTGTCCTCCGGACAGTTGTTAAATTCCGCCTAGTTATTAAGTCAGTGTCAACAAAGTCACTGCCGGGAATTAAACCCTAGGATCTTATGATCAAAAACGTTGTAGAGACAACAATAACGATAGTAACTGACTTTAATCCATCTTGTCCGGAGGTAATGTTACAATTCTTTTCATTGATATAACAAACAAGTAAGGCCCAAAGATTTTTTTTGACAATCTCATTATTGTTTCTAATTAATTACATCGTAACGTTTCGGAGATGTGCTTTCTCCATCTTCAGACACTGAAATTGAATAATTAAAAATCAACATATTGTAAATCCAAACATTACATTTTTCATTCTAAAAAATAGCACACATACATACTTAAAACAATCCTATTTACATCTAACAAGCAGATAAGTCAACAGCCATTGAATTGTTGACAAGCAAGTACTTGTTGTGGGAAGGCAGTACTCTACATCGTCTAAAAGTTAGAACAAATGAAAATAAACAACACTGATCTTTGGATAAGGATAACAATAAAATAATACTACAATAATTACATCAAGTAACAATGCACATTAAGAATGTCGTCATATTATAAATTGATATATTAAAACCACTACAGAGTCACATTCACAAGGCACTATTATCTAAATTTACAAATATTTTACTAAAAGTAAAAGCTCATGAATGCGAGTACGAAATGAAGAATAACCACCAACAACCAACCTCGTCTCACGTCAAGCAGCCCTGGTCGGAGTCGGAGAAATAGTGACACTGAAGTTGGCACGGGAGGTGTGTTGACAACCGGTCAATGGGAGAGGAAAGGGGAATTTTATTTTAAGAATTTGTTCTACATTCACTACGTTTATTAGATTTCACAAATTGTATCTGCATCGACAGATACTAAAATAAGGGTGCTACGTAGCAACGTAGGGTGCAACTTAGCGGGCGTTGCTGTAAGGGAACATTTGAGTTTCCATGAAGTGATTGCGCCTGGTGTCAGTTTCGAATTCTTTTGTAAACATTCGATAAGACTTGAAAGGTGAAACTATCACTTAGGGTTAGATCCTAATTATGAATGACCTAAATGCTGAGACAGTAACTTCTTAACTGAAAAAAGATAGATGAAAAAAGTACTTCGACGTGGACACTGTCCACCGAATGATATGCGAGGATTAACAATACTCCAAATCACCACAATTCTGATATTTTCCTCAGAGCAGTCCAAAACAAAACTAGTTGCCTAAGCGACCTAATGCCTGATACAACATAAACTGACTACTTGTTCTCGTAAAAGGGCATTTACATAAATTATGTAACTTTACAAGCTTTGTGGTGGATACTTACATTTATTTTCTAACTCACCCAACATTTCTGTAAAATTAGTTCCCGCCTTCCCTAGATCTTCGTAATGTCTGAAATAAAGTAAATATTTAACGTGGTTAGGCGGAAGAACAAGCTTCATGGCCTGAGTCTCGCCGCTAATAAAGACAGTTTTATTTATTTATATATTTATTATTATTATTATTATTATTAATATTATTATTATTATTATTATTATTATTTCTGAAACACTCTCGCATACATACACCCCAATCGAAAACTGAACACGTGTCTGGCAAACATTAAAGATACACTATGTGATCAAAAGTATCCGGACACGGAGGCGGTGGTGTTATGATGTGATCGTGTATTTCATGGAGAGGGCTTGCACCTCTTGTTGTTTTGCGTGGCACTATCACGGCACAGGCCTATGTTGATGTTTTAAACACCTTCTTGCTTCCCACTGTTGAACAGCAATTCGGGAATAGCGATTGCATCTTTCAAAACGATCGAGCACCTGTTCGCCACTGCAGGGCATGTGGCGGAGTGGTTACACGACAATAACATCCCTGTAATGAACTGGCCTGCACAGTCCTGACTTGAATCATATCGAACACCTTTGGGATGTTCTAGAACGCCGACTTCCTGCCACGCCTCACCGACCTACTACATCGATACCTCTCCTCAGTGCAACACTCCGTGAAGAACGGGTTGCCATTTCCCAAGAAACCTTCCAGCACCTGCTTGAAAGTATGCCTGCGAGAGTGGAAGCTGTTATCAAGGCTAATACCCAACTGAATTCCAGCATTACCGACGGAGAGCTCCACGAACTGGTAAGTCATTTTCAGCCACGTGTCCGGATACTTCTGATCACTTAGTGTGTATCAGAGCAATCTAAATGCGGCTCCACACATTCGCTTTTCGGCGAAGAGCGATCAACCGCTCGCCGAATCCGGAGTAGTGCGGATGGGTCGCTCGCTATTTGCCGAGTGACGAACATTCGGCGCTCGCCCTACCCATCGCGTGTCGGTCTTTTGGATTGATTGATTTGTGATTCCGGGCGCGTAAACTATAGAGGTCATTAGTCCCGTTATTATAGTGCGTGTTTTTTTCCTCGCTGGATGGCGAGAAGCAGCGCCGACCTACCGTCGACTAGCGGGGTTTCCCCTCAACCAGGTATCTCCCACCAGCGGGAGCTCCCTGCTGTGGTAGTGTAGTGCATGTTAGTGTAGGTGTGTGTGTAAAGGGTGACGATAGGACACGGTAGAGGAAGGAAAGATCGCGCGCGGTCCTTGGCAATTATGTTAGGGTACTGCTCCGACATTCGCCTGGTGTTGATCGGAAAAACCACGGAAAACTATCGATCAGAGCAGCCGGCTGCTAGAATTCTTCACCAGACAGCGACTGAATTTGACCTAGCTAGTGTCGAAAATCCTACTGCCGTCGCGACTCGAACCTAGGACCTCCCGGTCAGAGGCACTGCAGTGACATCAGTAGATGCACTGAGCCAGGTCTTTTCAGGACACACCAAAGGGCCGAATCACAACAAAGCGCCGAACACATCAGCTGGTCGAACGAACACATCAGCTGGTCGGGATCGGGAGAGCAGTAGCTCGGCAAATCCCGAACGCCTGGAGCCACCTTGAGAGAGCGCTTGCCCGCAGGCGAAATTTCCAGAAACGCGTGTCGCAGCTTTCTCCGTGCAGCAATTTTCCTCCACACGCTCTCGTCAGAGGGGAAGGCACGCGCGTGACGACGACACGGATTGCGATCGGTGGGCGCGGCGGAAGCTGCGGCGAGCGCGGCGGGGCGGCCCGGCCTTTCCTATCGTGCCCCGGAGCCCGCGCTCCGCAGTCGCCCAGGCCATGCCGCCACCGCCATCGCCGCTGCTCCTGCTCAGCGCCCTCTGCCTGCACGGCGCTGCGCACGGGGCGCTTATCGTGCGCAAATGCTGCCCGGAGGACCACGCCCTCTACGACGACCCCTGGCGATGCGTGCGCCTCCACACCACGCCCAAGGTGAGTTAGTTATAGCTCGTCCACTTTGAGAAAAACCTGGACTGCGCATGCGTGAAAAGGGGAGGGGAAGGTGCCCCTGAAGACCGAAGATAGAGTTCATCTACGCACAGCGTTCAACAAGAAGGTTTGCGCGGCCGACACAGAGTTGTATGCTTTTTGCCCTGAAGAAGGTCGAAGCATGACGGAATTCTGAAACCTCAGTTCGGCTCTCGATGTGTAAAAAAATTGTTTTTGATTTGAAAACAGTCATGGTAGAGTATAATATTACGGACGCGTTAAAATAATGTGAGAAAGTATGTGCTATTGTAGCACCACTGGCTTAAACATCTGAAGTCAGGGGGGGAAGGGATGTGAATGACAACGACACGAATTGGGGTCGGAGGGCGTGGTGGAAGCTGCGGTGAGCGCGGCGGGGCGGCCCGGCCTTTCCTGGCGTGTCCTGGAGCCCGCGCTCCGCAGTCGCCCAGGCCATGCCGCCACCGCCACCGCCGCCGCTGCTCCTGCTCAGGGAAGGCGCCCCTGCAGACCACGCCGAAGGTAGGGTCCATCTAATCACCGCATTCAAAGCGAGGGCTTAGGCGGCGGCAGTGAGTTGTATGCTTTTTGCCCTGAAGAAGGCCGAAACGTGATGGAATTCTACAACCTGAATCGACTCTCAATGCGTAAAAAATTTGAAAACAGTCCTGTTATAGTTTAACATCACGGATGCGTTATGTGATATTAATACGTTGACGCGCATAATGTGAGAAAGTATGTGCTATTGTAGCACCGAGGTTTAGACATCGTGACCGGGTGTCAGGAATTCTAAAACCTGCGTTCGATTCTCGGTGCGTAAAAAAGTGTTGCAGATTGAAAACAAGCATGTTATAGTATAATATTACGGACGCGTTACAAATAACGTGAGAAAGTATGTGCAATTGCAGCACCACTAGTTTAAACTTCTGAAATGCGCGACCTCTGTCTGCACGGCTCGGTGCGGCTTGTGCAAAATGCTTCCTCAAGAGCCACGCCCTCTACCGCTGGGTACACCTGCAGGCCACGCCGAAGGTTAGTTATAGATCGACCACTTAGAAAAAAACTGTATTGCGCATGCGCGAAAAGTGGCGGAGCGGAAGGTTCCCTCGCTTAGGGCCGCTTCCGACGTAGACACTCAGCAGCGCTACGGAGTGGCGCGACTGATAGCAAAGCATTGGCTTAAATGGAGGTCTTCACACGAGTGTCCGAGTCGCGCAGCAGTGGTGCTCGGTGGAGGACCCTCGCCACGAGCAGCCCGGGTGGGACACCGATAACGCGCCGTGCCACCGCTAGCAAAGCAATGGTTTAAGTGATGGTCTTCCCAAGGGCACTACCGGGAAAGATAGCTCAGTGCATCAACTTGATGTCACTACAGTACCTCTGACCGGGAGGTCCTAGGTTCCACTCCCGACGGCGGCAAGATTTTCGACACTAGCTTGTCAGCTAGGTCGAATTCAGTTTCTGTCTGGAGGAGAATTCTAGCGGCTGGCCGCTCTGATCGGTAGTTTTCCGAGGTTTCTCCGATCAATACCAGGCGAATGCCGGAGCAGTACCTTAACAAACGGACCACGGACCGCTGGCGATCTTTCCTTCCTCTTCCTTGTCCTATCCTCTCCTCTTACACACACACACTTATGCACTACACTACCACACATGCCGGGAGACCCGCGGTAGCTTACAGCTTGTCCCGGCTGGAGCGGTGCCCCATTGGTGGGAGATACCTGGTTGAGGGGGGAAAACCCCGCTCGTCGATGGTAAGTCGGCGCCAGATCTCGCCATCCAGCGGGGAAATTTCATCAAACCACACCACACACACACACACCACACACACACACACCACACACACATCACATACCATACACACACCACATACTATACACACACATACTTCGTGTAGTCCAATTCCGTGGGTAAAACTATTGGATTCAAAATCCACTGACTCCTGGTTTTCCTCCCGATATGACTCGTGGTTTACGCTCTTTGCGCGTAAGACTGTTCCAAGTACAGTTTTCTTCAATATGTGAAGGGGAAAGTTGGGACGGGATGCGGTAAACCGGGCCAGGAAAAACAGTGTTGGTAGAAGCCTTCAGCAAACGGTTAAAATGAGGCATGCAGATCTAAGCGAGGTATGAACCTCACGCTTCGGATAAGTGCCAGTTTTATCTATTGTGCATCCAAACATTGGATTGTAGTACAGAACTTTATGGAGTATTGCCCTCTCTTTCTGTCCAATTCAATTTCACATTAAGAGCTAAGATTAATTAAGATTCTCTTTTTTCCTACCGCAAGCTGTGTTGATAATTCACAAACAAGCTGGGGGGTATTTGGCTCGTACACCCTTTTTCAGCCGCAAATATTTAACATGTTTTCTCAACGATAGCTTCAATTGTGTTTAACTTATACAATTACTGAGATTTTTATCATTTACTCCCAGAACTCTTATAAATATAATGGTTATTTTGAAATTGAGTTTGATGGTTTAATTACAAAGAAATTAATTATAAATTATAACCAAGTGTTTACTTCTATATTTTGACGTTCTAAAATTTTCACCATTCGAGAAACTTTTTTATTATTAAATAAAAACACAAATATCCAGCAGACTAAATGACACGAAAGAACTAAATTTTGATATGAGACCAATCACATTTCTATATATGAATTACGATTTTTGAGTAAGACAGTGATAAAAACATTTTTTTATTTTGCTGGGAACGAAAATCTCATTTTGTTCGGTGATCTTCAATATTTCTCGGTGATTATTAGCTGGCGAAGTCTGAAGGGAAAATAGAGATTTTATTTTTTAATTGAATTAATTAAGAACAGTGAAATTTTAATAAACATATTCAATAAATTACTCAGAAATTTCACAATGAACAATTATATTCAAAGTTATTCAGCCAGTAATTGTGTTTTCAAAAGCTTGCGAATGGAAATATGTGATGAATTGTTACATATTGAAAGAACTTTTTTTAATAATAGAAGGAAAATTTTATATATTTAAGAACAATTATTTTCTGTAAGTTTGTGATAAAATATTTTCAGTTTTGGAGGTGTAGCAAACTCTTACTCATCATGTTCTACATTGGCGAGTCGTTTTGCAGGGAGACAGATGGCAATGTTCTTGTTTTCACGGCAAGGGCAAGGGGAAAGGGCGTGAGAGAGGGCATGAGAGGTGGGTGGGCAAGGGCATGGTAAAGGGCGTGGGAAAGAGAATGGGGAAGGGCGTGGAACGTCGCGCATAGTCTCGGACTCCAATATGTGGTTTTTGCGAAACACGAAATACTACTTTGTCTACAATGTTAACTCTCCTTTGAAGCTCTATGTATGCGCCAGTGTTACAATAGAGATTAATACAAAATGTCCATTGGAATTTATTGCATTAAATTATGAGACTCAGATCGTATAAGGCGCTAGTAACATGATTTGGAAAATGGAATTTGTTCCCAATTGTGGTGGCAGAGTAGGTTGCTAACTAAATATCCTTAGATTCCCTGGATATATTAGGTTTATCTAGGGACTCTTTATATCACTCTAATAGAAAGTCTTATAATCTCTGCTGTAATCGAAAGAATACCAATTAAGATGTGGCATTATGGCTCTTAAACGTTAGCAGCACACTCTGTCGCCAAAAGGCAAACACATTCAGCTTTAACGAGTATTTTATCCTTTTACGATAAATCGTGCAAAAGCCATGAAGTTTTCAGATGATGGGATTTTATCGTAGAGATAATTCTGCTAAGCAAGAACTTGTGGCTTGGACTAGGCTCCAAAAGGCTTGTCGTGTTGAGAAATTAGTCTTTCTTTAAAGATAGTTATTGTAATGAATTATAAAAGTATTAATTAAAAATGAATATATATATTAGGACCAACGTTTTGACAAGTGTTTCTTGCCATCGTTAGGGTGTGCAATACATTGTTACATCTGTTATTTTATGTAACGTGGAATGACGGATTGAATGTGTGTGGTACCGGCATTTTATGTGAGGCTTATTTTATTTCATTTGAAAGAAGTCCGCCCTGATGATAATCGAGCTCACCTTGATGTGATGCCAGCCGGTGCTAGACTGGGAGCAGAGTTGTTTCGTGGAGAAAATAAACAAATAAAAGAATAATAAATAAATAAGTACACAAGTAAAGGAGTAAACGAGTAAAGGAGTAAACGAGTAAAGGAGTCAACGAGTAAAGGAGTAAATGAGTAAAGGAGTAAAGGAGTCAACGAGTAAATGAGTAAATGAGTAAAGGAGTAAAGGAGTAAAGGAGTAAGGAGTAAAGGAGTAAAGGAGTAAAGGAGTAAAGGAGTAAAGGAGTAAAGGAGTAAAGGAGTAAAGGAGTAAAGGAGTAAAGGAGTAAAGGAGTAAAGGAGTAAAGGAGTAAAGGAGTAAAGGAGTAAAGGAGTAAAGGAGTAAAGGAGTAAAGGAGTAAAGGAGTAAAGGAGTAAAGGAGTAAAGGAGTAAAGGAGTAAAGGAGTAAAGGAGTAAAGGAGTAAAGGAGTAAAGGAGTAAAAGAGTAAAGGAGTAAAGGAGTGAAGGAGTAAAGGAGTAAACGAGTGAACGAGTAAACGAGTGAACGAGTGAACGAATAAACGAGTAAACGAGTATACGAATGAACGAGTGAACGAGTAAACGAGTAAATGAGTAAACCAAGTAAATCAATCAATCAATATATAAATAAATAGGTTTTGTGTGGCAGGGCGACCCGCAGTGGTGGCTGTACCGGAAGGCCGTGGTGCTGTCCGCCACCGACGGCCGCCCCAAAGAGAGGCTGCTGCCGCACCCTCCGCCGCCTGGCGCCGTGAGCTTCGGGGACGGCCGCTTCTGCTCCATCCCCATCGAGCTGGACGCGGCGGCGGCGGCCGGAGGCTACCACCTCCTGGACAACGGCACGCTCGCCCTCGCGGGCGGCGAGTCCTACGCCCCCGCCGCCTACTGCGCCGACCTGCTCCACTCGGGACACTCGCGCGCCGCCCACGTCCACGTCTACTTGGTGTGCACGTTCAGAAAGTGCTGCGGCAGCGCGCAGCTGCTCCGGTACAGTTCCACGCAACCGGCGATCTCGTGCGCCGACCACGGCGCCACCGTCAACTGGACGGTGGACATCTACGACGGGAGAGGTCACGCGGTGGGGAAAACTTTGCTTCATCCCAACTTTCTGCCCGAGAAGAACGGGATGAATGATTTCTGTGACGTGACGTCGCAGAATAGTAAACTGATTTTTGCGCACAGGCATTCGTTCTATCTGCAAAGCAACAGCACGGCCTTTATGGAATACCCTATGGAGAGGGATTTCGACTCTACTGATTTCTGTGTCGACGCCGCAAGTCTTGAAGGGAAAACGGTTACTGCCGTCGTTCTTTGTCTCCCGAAGAGACAGGTAGGTCATTTTATACCTTCAACTTTAGTTTCTTTTCTATGTTGGTGCTGTATTTTATAAATATATTGAATTATTTTAACACTGTTTACACTTATGTTTTCAAACGTATGAATGAAGTTAACAAATTTAAGCTTGAAAGCAACTGCACTGTTTTGATAAATACAAAAGCAGATTTGCATTTCTCATTAATTAGTGCTCGTAGCACTAGCATAATGCACACCGTTCCACTTTGCAAAGATTCCGGATTTAACTTTATAGAGGGCAAAGCCTAGAAGTGCGTAATCATTCAAATAAGATAATTTTCTCAACAAAACTGCGAAACCCAAACATTTTTCATAGAAAAACTCTGGTTGTAATTTCAAATTATTAACTGTTTGTGAAAATTTCAATTAGTCACAATCTTGGCATAAAACTCACATTATATTAGAGTCTTTAGAAAACTTTGTAAACGCCATAAATCTGTTATAGCCAACTATTATTTTTTAGAACCACCGAATTTCGGAATATTTTCCAAAATATAAACTTCTTGTGTTGGCACAAATGTAAAATAAGAGCACATATGTTCTTTTACTCGTACGTTCTTATATTATATTACGATATTATACAGATTTTTTGGACATTAAATATTGAATTATTGGAACATCTTGAAATGGGAATTTTTAAAGCTTTTTGTGCCTTTACATTTATAAAAGCCGTGGTCTGTTCATTTACAAATTTATTGATTTTATTCTTTCAATGATTCTTTCATAGATTACTGCTCGTGCAAGTCGATCACTACTACCAGTATTAATGAGCAACTCGAATAATTAAAAAAACATTCTTAGCATTGCTTAAATATCACAAATAGACCTCGGATTTTAGGACAAATGCCTATTTAGGATGTTGTGGAAAACAATTGCACATGTTTACGAAACATGAGGAAATAAATCTACTGAAAGCGTCTAATAGTTCCTAAAATGTCCTAAAAGGGCGGTTGATGCCTATTTAATATGTTTTTGCCTAAAACCGTCCAAAACAAGTAATCAAGAACGATCATATTTTAAATGCTAAATTTTGAAATTCATTTTACAGAAATGTAAATAATTCACCGAAATGCAAATAGTATGTGATCGAATACCCAACCGACAAAGAATATAAACGTTATGATAGAACATCCACATTATGTTAAATAAGTTTGCAAAATACATTTTACATAATGATTGATACTTCGCAAGATTTCAAAACGGCACAACATTTCACAAGGAGACAAATATCAAATCACTAGAGATGAATAGATAACTAGATTTCTAGACTGAAAGACTACATACTTTTAAACGAACTAAGACTTAAACGTTTATACATCACTTTCTGTAAACACCGTGTGATCAATCCCCATGAATGTTGACACATATACATGCTGTTAATTTATGTGCTGTTAATTTTGTTGTAACTCCACTAGATGACACTGCAGAACAAGAAAGAAACACAGAGAGAGAGGTAGATAGAGAGAGACTGAGGCAGACAAAGACATGGAGAGGCGGAGAAAGGGGGCACAGGGACGGAGGAACGGAGAGAGACTGGGAGAGGGACAGACAGAGGGAGAAAAAGAGATGGACAGAGACGGAAAGAGAGACAGAAAGAGAGACGGAGAGACTGTTAGAGAGAAAGGGAGAGGGAAGGAGAAAGAGGCAGATGAAGGGCAGAACATCTGCCGGATTCCGCTAGTAGGAATTTAAAAATATTACCTTGTTCTGTGAGAATAATCAGAAATTCAAATTCTTTAAAGCTTTTATATTAGGACTAGATTTAAAATAATTTGGCACATTATTAAAATAGTTCGGGCTATTACAATCATAAGACTCTTTAAATACAGATTTATTGACTTTTGATAACCTAAAAAGTCTCGGACCCCTTCTTGTTTTATGGAATAAGTTGTTGGTACCATTTTTGCCATTTTTAAGATAAAACATTTTAAAACTTCGTTAACAAAGAGTAGTTGAATTTTTAATTGACAAACTAAAGGATAGACACTTTCTCTTTTTGGTTTATTAAGTATTATTCTAGTGAAATGATTTTGAGATATTTCTCAGTCTATTCGTAGAACTTTCAAAAGATTCTCCCCATCAATGAATGCCATATTGTATTGTGGACTCAACTACTTGAAAAATACTTTCACATATTGGGAGTCACAACAATGTTTAAGTAATAGAATGGTATAGCTGCAAATTTACAATTTTGTGGAAGATAGAGATGTTTTTTTCCAAAACGACTCCTAAATACTTAAAACTACATTATCACTTTTTTATCACTTCACATTTGCACTTCCACACAGATAATGCACAGTTTGAAACATGCCATGTTTGAAGCAAGATGAAAACTATTTTTAAGCTAAAATTTACATATTTGATTGATTTACATCGATTATCATTTTGGTTGACCTTATAAGATCAAAGCCGTTCATTAAAAATCAAGATCTTCGTGAATATCATTCCATATGGCTTGAACATTTTTTAGTAAATAAAAGTAGACTACGTCATCAGCCAAAGTAGTCACATTATTACGAAAAGGTAGTTCAAGTAACTCAGTAAAGAATACTAAAAATAACGTAGCTAACAGTACCTATCATTGTGGTACTTCTGCTTTTACAAGGAGGGTGTTACTGTTGTGATTAGTGATACTCGTTGTTGTCTAGTTTATAAGAAACTTTGAAATCAATCTAGAGCAGTACGTCTGTCTCCAGATATTTCCAATTTGGAAAGCAAAGTATTATTATTTACACGATCAAATGCTGTTTCAAAATCAAAATAATCATGTCGATTTGCTATCCATTTTGAAATCAGAATATATTTTATTTTACAGCTAAAAGAGCATTTTCTATTCCTAATCCTTTTCTATAACTAAATTGAAATTTGCAGGGACCATCATTTTCGGTAAATGTAGTAAATTTCTTCTGTTCGCAGCATGTGGTTTTGATGCGCACGTGCCTGATTTTGGCCTGCTTGTTCTCATTCGTAATTTTGATGATTCCTGTTTTGGTACCTGTGTTGCGAAGTTTCCCTTTCAAGTTGGTGGCTGGCCACTTGGTGTGTAACCAAATTAGTTGCGTAGCGCACATTCTTCATTACACGAGTGAACCACTATCACCAATCAACTGCCAGATATTCGGTAAGTTATTAATAGTATTTCATTCAGAGTAAATATTGAATTTGTTGATTTAAAAAGTCGGAAAGGAAACGTTAGGTAAAGCAATATTCCATCACAAATTTGTTATTAATAAAAGTTATAATTATACTTCGGTTTTTCTTTCTTAGCGCACGGGGTTGTGTCAATAAAATGGAATATCTCACGGTATTTCGCATCGTTCTCGGTTGTGCCACTAGGAGTCGCATACTCGCGATGTATCGAGCAGTGCTGGCGATCATGCGATCCCTGGCGGTACAACGGAGAACGACGCGAAATACCGTGAGATATTCCATTTTATTGACACAACCCCGTGCGCCAAGAAAGAAAAGCCGAAGAATATAAGTTATGTAGTAAACGTTTGTTTACGAATAGAATAGCACAACTCTAGGTTGGTAATACTTTTTTTTCCTTAATGGTCTATCGCTACAGTAATAAATTCTCGCTAGTAACTTCTCGTTTTTGTGTGAAATAAAAGTTCTCATCATCAAAATTTGAATTTCTTTGTCTTTTTAATTTTTTCGTAAAGTTTTGTTTTAGTAATTTTCTATTTGCTTGACAAACTAATCTCATTATTACAAACATTGATATTGTGATTAAAACATTATGAAAGTTATGAAATAAACAAAGATTTTATAGTTATACACTTAAAAATGTACGGTGTTATAATAAATAGATAAATTCGTAAAAAGGAAAGTACACTACTATATTGCATTATTACGGTATTAAAAATTTGTGGGGAATCATACATTACTATTGTCGTTCATGGAGAGATTTTTATTTACAAATAAACCAATTAACTTTTGCTTAATCTCAAGCCAATGACAGCGAGGTATTTCTTCTCACTTCTTCTTTATAGTAATTAACGAAACTAGTTGATAAAGAGGGGTTATGTTTGCATGTTCAAGAAAGTGGTATGTTCAAGAAAGCGAGCAATACTTTTGGGACGATAGGAGCGAGTTGTTTTATTCACGAGTGCAATTATACCCCTTTATTCACATGTTACGTTCAATATTTTGTAGTTTACAATTAGGAATAATTTTAATTTTGATAAATTCAAGCAGTTCTTTACTATTCGAGGAATATATTTCATGACCTGTTGTTGTATCTGCAAAAAGCGAATTTTATTGGGCCAGGCCTTGTTTATATGTGATCAATATAGTGGCTTAAGTTAAAGAAATATGCCCAAGACAGGAACTGAACTTATTGCGGATGAAATATTTGAAGCAACTAACCAAACAATGGTTACATTACTTGCCAGGAAACATGACTTCTCAGACAGGTATGGGAGAGAATACATATATAAATTTTGGAAAGTAAAATAAACGAGCCTCTTTTATCAAGTTTTGCTGGCGTACGTGTAAACACAACTGATATTTATATTTTTATAATTGTAATGCTAAGACCAAATATTTTTCATGTAAAGCATTTAATTTATTCTTGTTGAATATTTTATGTTGTTCCATTACCTAGCTTAGCGTTTACTTCTCCAATTTAGGTATATTTAGGTGACTAAAAATAAACTAAAAAAATTACTCGCTAACGGTAATATGAGTACTCTCTCAGTCTCAATGAGTGAAAAACTACTGATTGACAGTGACTATTCACTGATGGTGTCAGTTATAACCCTGGCATTGACAGTCAGTGAATTGAGCTGAACAAATCAGTGAAAATCAGGTCCACTTTTTGAATGAGTCTAACTTCACTGTTTGAATCAGTGAAATCTGAGACAACGTATTGAACGTGACGACTAAACGATCAGTGAGCGATGGTGGCGCGGCACTTTTACCACTGACGACCAGTGAAATACTGGCGGTCATTATGAAAAGGTTCGCACATTCGCTGATTGCCAGCAAAACTACACATTGAGACTGAAGATATCAGCGACAGTTTCACTGATTCAGATTCAGAGAGTATAGTAATAGAAATTAATATACTTTTACAATCTTGTGATTCATGGGATCATTTACAGCAATTGTCCAACAATACGCGGCGTTAGCTGAAGTTTTTTGGTTGAACAGCATGTGCATTGACGTCGCTTGGAATTATAGGTATGTACTGCAGGCAGCAGCCACGGAGAAAAAAGAGGTTTTTCTTTAATGTCTGATACGAGAGAGGAATTTCATTTTCGTTATTAAACTTAGTGAAATTGTCAGTTATTCACTTTCCCCAATTTCTTCATCTAGAAGAAACCCTTTCTTGTCATATTAATTGCATTACGCAACAAACTTACTATGTTTTTAACAAAGGAATAACCAAACTTCGCATATACCAGTTATCGGAGCTTAAATAAATGAAATCTTGAAAAATTTAAATATTGAGATCTTAACTCCTATGTACAAAATAATTAACAAATAATCCGATAAATAACAAAACGTTCCTGTTGAAAAAAGATCTATTTGTCTCTTAGAACATTTCATATTTTTTCTGTTTGTATTTCGCAGCTCCTTAAGTTTCACAAATTATTAGAACATACCACCGAATAGGATTATTACGGCAATCATAAGCAGGTAACATAGAAGTGTGGCAAAAAGTGTATTGTATCATTTATTTCGTAAAAATCCAGTATGATTTTTTGCAAATAACTTGTGGTCAGTCCTAGTGAAAATATATTAGTGGTGCTACAGAACGATACACATCCTGGTAATAGTTTCCTAATTTCTTTGGTCTGGGTTAAATTTTTCGGTCTTGCCCAATGCTCTTGCAGATTTCATTAAGGGAAAAAATCTCTATTATTAATATTTCAGTTTAAGGAATGCTCCGAAAAAATGTTGAAATATTACAATTTTCGAAAAATCAGTTTTCAAGGAAAATGTCATGCTCTTAAACATCCTTCACTCTATTCAACAACAAAATTTAATCAAAAACGATAAAGCCATTTTTTTGAAAATTTGGGAAATATCCCAGAAGCTTCATGTAATGTACCCCCACCCGAAATTAAAATGTTTTAAACTCAAGGGGCCGCGCAATTAGAATAATTGCCGAACATTAATTTTGAAGACAATCGGCTGAACATTTTTGTCGCTTAGGTTGTTCATAGACGGACGGACAGAGAGGCGGACGTTTTGCCGTCATTGGATTTTTCGGTATCAAGGACTCATTAAACATGGATTCTAGCTACACTAGATGTTAGAGGATTCTTTTCCAAATTTAGCAACTGGATATATAAACCTTTTCGCATTATAAACACACAGCTCACAGCATTGTATAAGTTTTTCTCTTTCCGTAGAGAGGAAGTAACAATGACGCGACAAACAGATGTTAAACAGAAATTGCAGTGCTCATTTGATTTGATTCATTGGGTTCTTTTGTTTTTTGTTTTTTTATATCGATGGTAATTTTTTTGGAGGGTTGGTCGTGTGTATTAATGAATATGTAATTTTTTGGGCCTGAAATATTGTCTCTATTAAATCATGTAATATTATTATGAGAATTCTTTTGGATTAAAAATCTTGGTTGTTAAGGAGATTTATTATAATATATATTTCTTCCTTGGTGATTTATTATAGAGTTAATTACATAATGGATGATGCCACTTTATCTCGTTTTGTTATTTTGGTATTAATATTTGTATTATCTATGATGGTTTTGATTATTAGACCTAATTTGATTAGAATTTTATGGGGATGGGATGGTTTAGGATTAGTATCTTATTGTTTAGTAATTTATTATCAGAATGTAAAATCTTATAATGGTATAATTACAGCTTTATCTAATCGTATTGGTGATTAATAACAATTGCTTAGTAGGGGTACGGTAGTTGAAATTACTCAGCAGGGGTCCGTTAATTAATCATAAAGGGGTCCTGAGGGGTGTCAACTGTGACCCGAAAATAAATTGCAGAATATTCGAAGATGTAATTTATATATTTTATAACTAATTATAAACTTTTTTATGATTTAATTTCTAAAAATTTGCACATTTTGATAGGGTATGGTAGTTGAAATTATTTATATGACAATAATTTTGGGAATTTGGATGGAGAAATAAATGATGATGGCTGTGGTGATGGGTGGGAGTGTATGTGTGGTAGTGTAGTGCATGTTAGTGTAAGAGGAGAGGAAAGGACAAGGATGAGGTAGGAAAGATCGCGCGGGGTCCGTGGCCCGTTTGTTAGGGTACTGCTCCGGCATTCGCCTGGCGTTGATCGGAGAAACCACGGAGCCGGAGCTGAGAGCCCTGTTGCAGCAACATGGACGCTCCGCGCAGCGCCGGCGGTGGCGTCCCTGGCGGCGGGCAGCGGAAGCGGCTGGCGGGGTATGCGCTGTACGCGTGGGGCAGTCCGGCGCTGCTGGTGGGGCTGACGGCGCTGGCGGAGTGGGCGCCCGGTCTGCCCGACCACCACCTGCGCCCGTACCTCGGCGCCCTCGACGACTGCTGGTTCCACAGTGAGTGCTCGCCAGGGCCTTGCAACTCGCGATCAAACCCGGACATTGATTGATGTTTGCGGGCGCGTCAACTACGTTGGTCATTAGTCCCGTAAGTGTAGTGCGTGTTTTTTTCCTCGGGAGGTGGCGATGATCTTTTCCCCACTGGGTGGCGAGATCTGGCGTCGACCTACCGTCAACTAGCGGGGTTTTCCCTCAAGAGACAAGGACAAGGAAGAAGAAAGAAAGATCGCGCGATAAACGTCACAGGAAACTGTATTTTATACAACGGCTGATATTACAATTTCTGAGCGAAAACATCAAATAGGCTATTCGGAATTCGAGGGAGAGCATTTGTTGCATCTCGTAAATATTATTTGAAGTGCCATTAAATGATATTAAAATCGATGAAATCAGCTAAAAATGTATTAAAAATAACAATAAAAGGTAAAAAATTTAAAAAGTACGAAAAATTAAAAAAAAGACCTATAAAAATGGGATATTTTCTTTTGTCATAAAAAAATAATTTCTATACCAAACGGTAAACGGAATTGTTTTAAGGTGAACAAAAGATGACATTTCATTAAAATTCGCCCCCTAGTTAAAAGTCAAAAGTATCCGGCACTGCAAGTAATCGGCTGATGTCTGGAGAAAGCCCTAGCGAAAGGAAAATATGCATTGAAAGACGAAACAATCACATTATCCTTCTGCCGTATGATCGAACAGTATTTCTTCCAGAGTCATTGATGTGATCCACCATTTTTCTATACCTCATGCTTTTCCTGCAGGTAAGATGACGGCCCTTGTGTACCACTACATCCCCGTTTCTTTGTTGGTGGTCTGCAATCTGGTGCTGGCCGTTATCACTGGTTCTTCCATCGTTCGTGTACAAAGGCAAACTGCTGTACTGAAATCCGGAAATGTGCAAATACACGGACAAAGGGTGCGAAGCAAGAGAAATTGGAGGTAATTACTAGTATTAGAGAAGCAAGACTTATTTGGAAACGTCGATTCATGGCTTCGTTCTCTAATCTCTTATTGCAACAAGGTGTCTTTCGATACACATTTTGTAAATTCTTGGCGTTTTGGTTAAGAAGTAAGAGGCCAAAGACATTTAATACAGCATTTTAGTTCTTACACTTCAAATATCCAAGATTACACAGTAGTGTCAACGATGCAAGATATATTTTTCTGTTACGTATTGTATAACACTCAAACTGGTTGAAAATTCAACTCTTCATTTCAAGTCCCCTTTGGTTATAAACTTCCTGGATCCCTTATGGATCTAGTTTGACGTTCTAAGCTTCCTGTCCAACATTAGCCAAGTTATATTAGAAATAAAATGCATCTCATTGCATTTACAACAACTCGTATTTTTAATGTATCCCCACGGGTCATTCATGAATCGCTTGCTAGCTTTTTGTTTGGTGAGTACGATTCCTGGTCGGGGCAAAAATGAAGCTATAGTTTTCGAATACAAATCGTCTCAGTGACAAAAGAAAAAAATCAGGCAGCCCAAACATGCTAGGTACATGATGGAAATATGTCATGCTCTCCTCGTGTCTCCCTTACCACCAGTGTGGATAATGAATAAAAATAGAGGCCAGTTCTGGAAACACCGCTAGGCGGAGAGTCAGATTAATCCGAGCCTAAAACGCCAAATACATTTATACTTTTATGTTTTACTATTTTTGTTTATTCTGCGTGACATTTTCTAGTCTGACGCTTTGTTGGAGGATAATCTTCTTGACAGCCCTCACGTACCTCGTGGAATTGGTGACCTGGGCTACAACTAACGAATTTACCATCCTCGTTTTCATTCTTGACACAGTGGGAAGAAATATCTTCATATTTTTACTCTTCTGCTGGAAACCTAAGGTACGAGTTTTTATTAATAAACATGGTAAATATTTAATTAACTCGTTATACCGTTTGTTTCTATATTTATATAAAAATTGTCTAAAAATTGATTATCCAATTAAGAGAAAAATAACAGACAAATTCATAACAACTGGGTATCAATTATTTAGCAAGTTCGATGAATTTTGTAATCCCAGTGGTCGCACGTTTTAATTTTTTACTGCACATTAAGATTACTTATATACATGAATATAACTCCATCATTACATTTAAATGCAACAGAAGCAAAAGAACGTGTCTGATCATACCTGATCATTCCTGTGGGAGGAAGATTAGTCAATCAAGTGAATTTTGTTTCCATAGTTTCTATGGGAATCTTGTGAAATTCTATGATTAAGGAATCCTGTGGTCGGAATCATGTTTTGGAGATGGGGTTCTTGATACCGAAAAAGCGATTAATGGCAAAAGTCTGTCCGTCTGTCTGTGGTCATCATCATCATCCAAATCGTTCAGACGATTAATAAATCCGATTAATTAATTGATATACCTCGATCGATTTAAATGAACTGGAGTCCTGCGAGTTTAAAACTGACATTTTGATTGTTGGGTACTTTTCATAAAGCCATAACATTTTCAAAATTTTAAATAACTCAAAATGTTTTATTTAACTTTGTCCTCAAACAGCAAACTATAAAACGAAATGTGTTATTTTTAATAAAATTTTGTTTCTTAAACAAAATCTATTCTGAGAAATGAGATATGTATATATAGGGTTGACGCGCGATATTTGCTGCAGGAGCTGAAAGACCGTTGGCAGCAGCTGCGCCCGCGCCTGCAGGCGTCCTGCCCGCTTCTCGAGTCCTGCAGGACGCGCCTGCGAGCCAATCACACAGCCTGAAGTAGCGCACGTGGAGAGGCGAGGACGCAATGTCTTGCTAGATTGTAAGCTACCTTCATTCACAGTACCCGAGCACCTCGGGTGATCCCTAGTCAAAGAAAAACACTGAAGGATACCGAACAAGACTATTCAGCGAGGTTTGTTAGAGTTATTTTCGTACCTCTTAGTAGAAAATTAATTAAATATCACTTTTAATAAAATGCAAATGTAAAAATTATGCAAATCTCTATTGAATAAACCACATGTCAAATCACAGTACAGCAACAACTTCATATACTTTGAGTCACTGCGTGTTCGTGTGCGTTGTATATTATTTCAACATTACTACAAAAATGCTGTCACTTGGTAGAGTTAGTTTCCTTACAGCTCGTGTTACATGACGTAAAAGCTATTTACGTTTTGTTAACAATACAAATGAAACATGTATCTTACCTTCTGTTTGATAATTTTGTAGATGACATTTCCACGCGGTTTCATGGGATTTACATTTTCCTCTTAGAGGGATTCCAAACTTCCTGTCTGCCACTTGTACAGGAGATATGGGCACACGGAAAACCACTGAGTACAGGAAGCTTGCTTCAAGGGTAACGTAGAACGCAAGAACGGACAACTCCGCGTCATGTACTGATATACGCACGTAAAAGTTCGAAATATTATGGAAATGTTAGGTCTTTTAATTGATGCCAAACTTCTTATGGTGTTTTGGTGGTATGCTAAAACCATTACACTGTTTATGTATGCACTCTTTGTTCACTTATGCTGCACAAAAGATGTATTAGAAGAATTAGTGTCAACAAAAGAATATTAGAACAAGTGTCAACTAAAGAATATTATATTTGGATTTTGTTGGACAAATATAACCAATGTCGACGGTCTATTGAAAATATTGTATTAAAGAAGTGTACTTTTGTTTAGAGATAATGAAAGACAACTTTTTGTAAGAACTGTTTATTATTTTTTGTGTGCATTGTAAAATTGAACAACACAATGTTTTGCGGGCTGTTATTCAAGCATCATCAGGTGTCACGTGCCCGTAATTGTTCATTAATTAATTGATTATGATTCAAATATGTGATTAATTTATATTTGTTGATTAGCATCTAATTGTCCGTTTCATAACTAGTATTTCCAGTTTATGTTTTTTACTACTTAATCGATGTTTTTATAATAAAATGTTATCACTGAACTGTTGTTGAAGTCGTTTTTTCTAATTATATTCCTATTCTAGTTACTAATAGCACAACACCATTGACGTATGTCATGGTTAATTACTAACCCTGATAAACGCTTCTTGTTGCTATTTTGCAGCAGATGTAGTAAGTTTTGTGTTGTGAAATTTAGTCATTCTTGAAGGAATTTCAAGAAACACGACAGAATAATATTGTCTTCACTGGTGGGAACTGAGGTACAACAATAGTAAAGTAAGTGACTAAGTAACTGTACAGTAGAACCCCAGTATTCCAAACTATACTGCGATTTCTCTAACTTTGCCTCTCAAGGCCACGCAAATCCCATCTTGGCGATGGAATATGTCACGGCATTACGCGTCTTTCTCTGTCCTGGCGGTAGAAGTCGCATGATCGCAAGCACTACTTGATACGGTCGCGATCATGCGGAATCTGGCGGAAAGACTGAGAAAGATGCAAAATACCGTGACATATTCCATCGCCAAGATGGGATTTGGGTGGCCTTGAGGGGCAAAGTTAGAAACATCGCAGTATATTTGGGAGTGTGGTCTGTTCGGATTCGGAAATGTTCGAAATATCCAAAAAAATGTACCGTACAAATACATTTACAGAATCAGCAGACACTATACAATGTAGCGTGTGATATGAGAAAATCGCAACGATCGCCTCATCAAGCAGATTCTGTTCCTTACGGCAAAAGAAGATCACCGATTTTGCAAGTTACCCTAAGTGAGAATTACTGATACATAATCGTGTGATATAGACTGTATTCATCAGTGCACATTTTGACAATTTGTTTCAATAATTTGTTGTTCAGTTCTACAGTAATTATAAAATTCCTTTCTTACACTATAAATAAGCATTTTATTTATTTTGTTTGTTTTTTCTCCACCCCGATTTTTTTTCGGATTATCGGAAATTTCGAATTTGAGCACGCGCGGCTCGTCATTAAAGGCTGTAAGGCGGAGCCTCCCCTATAAAAATTGCCGCCCAAAAGAAATTTACAAATATATTAGTAAATGAATTTATTTGTTATTAATGGATTTCTGAGTTATATTACATAACAATCGTATCAAAAATTTTCTTTGGCGGTTCGTTAACGGCGGTCCGTAACGCATTTGAAGCTGTTGACAGGGAAGAGAAAAGCGTAGAAGCGCCCACTTCGTTCCGCCATAAGGCCAGTGTAAAATAACGAGGCGTGACGTCATGCATTCATTGTAGGGGCTTATGGGCGAATGAGAGGATGCCGCTTGGCAGCCTTTCAGATAGTATATCAGATATTTCAGATATACTATGCAGCTCAGTAACACACAGTTTCAACTAGTTGTTCAAAATCGCGGTAGCGGCACTTCTTCCTTATGTATGTACCGGAAGAAATAGTGCTTAGCTTTTAAATAGTATTGTATTTCTAAGTCCTAATGAAATATCTAGATAAAATTGTGTCAAAGAACAGGACCCCCTGCTGTCCCTGTAAATGAAAACCTAATACTGTCCTCCGAATTGAAGTCCCCCCCCCCACGCAATTAAACATTTGCAGCATTCCTTATTTAGAAAACCACGAGCCGTGACTGAGTTTGAGAGGTTCGGATTGGCGGGTTTCTACTGTACTTGTGACTGGCAATGAGTTTTACACAACTTTGCAGACTTGAGGAAGCGAAAGGTTTCCTGTAAGTCGGTCTGATTGACGTCTGATGTCCGGTGGAAGAACATCCAGCGAACGGACCGCTGACTCAGGCAGGGACAAGCGAGCGAGTGGTTCCGTAAGCAGATTGCAGCAGCTCGGCGGCGCCTTCGATTGCTGTCGAGCTGTCCGCCCTCAGAGGCGCTATGGGTGGGCAGAAAGGACAAAGAAGGACAACGGGGGGAGGAGGTTGAGCGAGGATGCGAGGACGGGAGGGGGTGGTCGGAGAGCGGATCGGAAGGGGCTGAGTGGAGGAGGAGGAATGAAAAGGGGATGGAAAGGATTGATTGATTCCGGGCGCGTTAACTACAGAGGTCATTAGTCCCGTTAGTTTAGTGCGTGTTTTTTTCTGGAGGTGGCTGTGATATTTTACCCGCTGGGTGGCGATATCGGGCGCCGACCTACCGTCGACTAGTGGGGTAACCAACCAGGTATCTCCCATCAGCGGAGCACCGCCCCAGCGAGGACATGTTCTAAGCTCCCGACCGGTCTATCGTCATATGTGGTAGTGTTGTGCATGTTAGTGTAAGTGTGTGTGTAAGGGGAGAGGATAGGACAAGGAAGAGGAAGGAAAGTTCGCGCGCGGTCCGTGGTCCGTTTGTTAGGGTACTGCTCCGGCATTCGGCTGGTGTTAATCGGAGAAACCGATCAGAGCAGCCGGCCGCTAGAATTCTCCTCCAGACAGCAACTGAATTCGACCTAGCTGACAAGCTAGTGTCGGATATCCATCTTCGGGACTCGTACCTAGGACCTCCCGGTGCGAGGGACTGCAGTCACATCAGTTATTGTACTGAGCTACCTCTCCCGGTACGGGAAGACGAGAAAGGAGGTGGGATAGTGGTGAAGAGAGTGAAGTTAGGGACGGCAGGACGGAGATTGGAAAGGCAGAAGGGCAGGCAAAAAGGCGGGGTTTTGCGGGAGGGCAGGGCAAGGGCCGGGTCTAGGCGGAAGGGCTTTAAGAGCGACGGAGTAAGGCGCGAGGACGAGAAAGAAGGAGGGGTTAGGTAGGAGGCGACGGAGGCAAAGTTAGGTGGGAGGTTGGGGAAGGAGCCGAGGGAGTGAGGAAGAGGGCGAGATAGGAGATGCGGTGAGGCGGAGGGGTGGGGATAGGCTGAGGTGATGTGTGGAAAGAGGCGGGGTTTGGCGGGAGGGCGAGGAGGGCCGGGTGTAGGGGAAGGGCGGTAGGGACGACGAAGTAAGGCGCGAGGACGAGAAAGGAGGCGGGTTTAGGTAGAAGGCGATGAAGAGAGGCACAGTTAGGTGGAAGGGCGGGGAAGGGGTGAGATGACGCGTGGAAAGAGGCGGGGCTTGACGGGAGGGCGGGGAGGGCCAGGTTTAGGGGAAGGGCGGTAGGAGCGACGAAGTAAGGTGCGAGGACGAAAATGGAGGCGCGGTAAGGTAGAAGACGAAGAAGGCAAAGTTAGGCGGAAGGGCGGGGAAGGGGCGAGGGGTGACGCGTGGAGTGAGGCGGGGATTGGAAGGAGGGCAGGGCAGGCGCCGGGTCTAGGCGGATGAGACGGGATGGGGCGGGAGGTTGGGAAAGGAGGTGGGGTTAGGTAGGAGGAGAGGAAGGGAGGCAAAGTTAGGCGGAAGGGCGGGGAAGGGGTGAGGGGTGACGCGTGGAAAGAAGCGGGGTTTGGCGGGAGGGTGGGGAGGGCCGGGTTCAGGGGAAGGGCGCTAGGAACGACAAAGTAAGGCGCGAGGACGAAAAAGGAGGCGGGGTTAGTTGGGAGGCGAGGAAGGGAGGCACAGTTAGGCGGGAGGCCGAGGAAGGACACGAGGGATTGAGGAAGAGGGCGTGGTTAGGGAGGGCGAGGGAAGAGATGTGAAGAGGGGGAAGGATGGGGCTGGGGTGAGGTGACGCATGGAAAAAGTCGGGTTTTCGGCAGGAGGGCGGTGCAGGGGCTGGGTCTAGGCGGATGAGACGGGTTGGGGGGGAGGGCGGGATAGAAGGCTGTGTTGTTGCGGCAGCGGGCGATGGGCGTGGGCGTGGGCGTGGGCGTGGGCGAGTGCGGCCGCGCGCGTGAAGCCCTCGTTAGAGCACCGGGGGCGGGCGGGCTGGCGGGAGGGGTGGCGGGCGGGGGGTGGAGGCGACGCAGGGCCTGGGCGCTGTAATTTAAAAACAAACGCGTCTTGCAGCGCGCACAAAGCGGCGCCCTGACACGCAATTAGGCGCCATCGACAGGCGTCGCGTCGGGCCCTGAAGGGGGCGTGGCACGGGGCGCTGGGCGCAGGTGGCGGGGCGCAAGGGAAAACAACGGGCGGCCGACGGGCGCAGCCAACATTCACTTCTCGCCCAATGACACACGTCGCCTCGACCAAGTTGAGTCGCAAAGGCAATACGTTTCATCTGTGGCTCGTGATTCTTTTTAATGCTGTGAGTTCGAGGGTTGGACCTGACGATAAAGAACGAAAAATCACTTGAACATTTCTGCATCAAAATTGACATCGAACACAAACATCATTACACTGAATGCAAATCGCAAACCTATAAAAAATACCGAAAATCACATAAATGATTAATTCTATTTCTAGATATCTAAAGACGATTAATTTATTGCGATCAATTTTATATTAATTAAATTCTAAATATATTTTGCAAATCTTGATGCTGATAGGAAAAAGATTGGAATATTTTTTTTACATATATTTATAAGAGAAACGGCACTCATGGATTGCTTTCGAAAAAAAAAGACACGGGCACTTCGTTATACATGGCTGTTATTATGTCGTTTAGAGCAATGAACAAACCAGATTACCAAATTTTCAGCCTTAAGAATATTTATTCAAGGTTGCATCAAGCATGAGCTTCAGCTTTGTAAATAGAAAATTGTTTGCTCAAACAATTTTCCTGCAGAGGGGCTGGCACTTCCCGGAAGCCTGCAAGATAAGAGTGCGTTCTATGGACCGCAAGATCAGAGAGTAAGTGCAAAGTGCAGTAATGTGCAGTGACGTGCAATGACGTGTTTCAGGAAATGGAAAGTCCAATAAAAGTGAGGGGATTTGTCATATAAACATCATAATATATTATCCCATTAGATTTATAAAAATAAATATTATTAAAAATAGTTCCTAACCAAACAAATATTATATTATATTACAAAAGATTCCTAAATTATAAAATTAATTTAGCTTAAGATATAGATATGCTATATTTTAAGAATTAAGTACATTATTTACATTTCATGGCGCTCCTTCTGATATTAAGCGTATATTCTAACAGAAATCTCTCATATTCCTTTAGGAATGTGTAAACAAACACGCTCAGAAATAAACTTATCTTAACCCGGCTGCGGTCCTCAAATTTACTCCTTCTCAAGATCCTTGGGTCTAAATGGACCCATATAATTTCTCTTGCAGATTATTTACTTTTTCACTGATCATATTTAGTATTCTTAACAGGACGTTAAAGTTATACACCTAAATGTTAATTATACACACTTATTTTATTTATAAGGTTGTGCAATAATGTAAAATATGTAAAATAATGATCTCTGAATATGCGTGATAGCAAAATAATGAACTGCACATATAGAAAAATTGTATTACACACATGTAGTACAAATGTGGTTGACATGATTTTTACCTGTAAAAGTTTTCATTTGGAGCAACGAAAAGTAATTTTGTTATCTGATTTGTAACACACTACATTCTCCTCTTTTTCGAATAGAATCTAAAAAAACTTAATTTTTAAATCAGTGAATTTTGCAGCGGATTACTAGTTTTTTTTTCTCTTGATGACGAAGTTTGTGGCAGGTGTGTTCTGCGTTCAATAACGGCTTGACCAACGATTCCCCAGGTTTTCTATAAAAAGTGTTATTTTTTATAACACTTTTTTTAGCAATCCGAATTTTCTTTTGTGAAAGAAACGGTGGAATTGATGTAAAATGTTTATTTTGTCATAGGGAACCACAATAGGCCACAAAAATGTATTTTTTCTGTGAATAAGAACTAATCATACCAACAGATACCTTTGTAGAATTATAGATTGTCATTATTTCTGGTTTCTTTTCTCCAGATTCGCAGCCTTGCATCATTGTAAAGAGTGCTTTGAAGGGTAACACACTTGTTCATTTGTGGCACATACGATACTAATGTCGGGTAACTCGCAAAAGCGAAAGTAGAATATTAGTTTGTTGTCCCCTTTGTCTGGAGAAGTTTTGGCGGTATAGAAGATTTGTTTTTGCGCATAGTTCCACCCAGAGTGATGTCCCGTTTGAGAAGCTCCTGACCCAACTGGTATGATGCAAGGAAATTTTCAGGAGTTATATTGTTTTCGTTCAGAAGTGAGGATAATTGTAGCACAACATTTATTCCCATATGTAGTTCTCTGGGTTGTCCTTGTTTGCCAGAGGTTGTGCATTCCACACGTAACGTGTTTCATTCAAAACTTCCCTCCGTATTTGACAAGTCTTTGGCATGTGCTTCCGAAATGGACAATTGCCTCGGAAAACGCCTAATTATTCATTGATTGTTACATACAACTGAAGATTGCACATTATCGGAAGAGGAAGAAACACATCAGAATACTACGTTCTAGTTTTAGAAAGAACCGTCTTTCCGTAGTTTAGAGAGCTGAGATTGCTCCCAGCTGTTCGTAGAACTTCGATAGTATTTTCGTAGTTTGATAGTATTATTCGACAAATATTGTTATTGTACACCTTATGAGAAGATAAAGTCTCCAATGACAATACAATCCTTCCATAGTTGATTTCTACGAATTTACCGAGTTATTATACGAAATTTCTAACAAGAGTTCAACATGAGAAATGTCACGGGTCCAAATGGACCCGAAGAACTTATGTGTAAAAAAATTTATAATTCCATTCGCATTGAAAATAAATTAATGACATTTTATATGCGGATAGAAAACAGTAAAACAATAATTGTCATGGAGTATCAGAACGATGGAACCATTTTCTTAAGCTGTACAAAAAATTAAAATTGTATTTGGGTCGAAATGGACCCGAGGACCACAGCAGGGTTAAACCGTCTCAAATTACTTATAACTAACATTTCCTAGCGGACGCCACCCGCTACACCGTGTATTGATGGTGGGAGACCGACGGCCTAGGCTGGCCTTTCGCCTCTCAATCAAAAAAGACTCAGCGCAAAGCGACCTTATCTGGTATTCCAGATCCAAGTATATTCACGGATCGTTGACATCGTCCTTTTCGTTGTTGACTTTTCAGTAAACTACAATAAAAAGATAAAAGAAAGAACCCAACTTAGTTACCAAATGGAAATTTAACACTTTGACTGCCATGTACATCACATGTGATGCACAGTAGGTTTTTGTGACTGGCCGCGTGCATCATATACGATCACGTCCAGAGCTATGGATTTTTGCTTGTGAATCATATACAATCACAGCTCCATTGAAATTAAGTGGGTGACTTATTCTGCTGGCCAAGTGTAAAAGATTTTTGTCTTTGGCTATTGGTTGCCTTGGCCTGAGTCGCCGGAAATAATATTTTTTTAGCACTTACGCCCAGTGCCTGGACAGAGTAGTCTTGGCCAGAATCAAAAGTTCACGAAATATCACCTGGCAGTCAAAATGGGAATGCGACTTTTTCTGCTGCCAAGAAGAAAAAAATAAGACTTCTTTAGCTGCTGGGGATGATGGAGGGACTGCAACATTTTCAGATGCCACGGAAAATAATGATATTTCTCTCGTCGTGAAGAAAAGGGAAGGAGAAGGTTCGCTGATCAATGGTGCTTTTAAATAGGCCCCAGACCCGCTGATCTTTCGCGCCGTTGTGGCGTAATTAATTTTCTTTTTCACACAAACAACATTATTCCAGACATCATTCCATATTATTCTGTTTCTTACACTGTAATTAAAATAATTGGATTTTATTTAAATATTTTCGTACTCGTTTTGAAGGAACTCCTTGAATTTCATCAATTTACTTCTTGGCGTGATACTTAACAGTAGTTCTATTTTACACTTAAATCTTTTTCAGAGTCTATATTAAAAATACAGCTGTTTGTTTCATTCTTTATATTGTGAGAGAGCCTTTCGCAAAGTAACATTTTTTATAATTTCACTTACCAAGAAAAACAATATTTCACAACCAGAATCAAATTGACATAAGTCACTTTAAGAAATATTTATGAACATAAATGTGTTACCTTTTTGGTGGTTTGTGACACAAAACATGAATTTCCGAATGTAAAATCCTTCAGAGATATACTCAGCTCAATTTGTTTATTAAATTCACTCATACAACGAGTTAGAGATATATGTGTGTAGAGATGTTTCAGCGTTTCCAGCGTGATATTAGTGAAATATTGTTGCCATGTTTCCAAGTGTCATAGTGATTTCAACCGTGATTATCACCATGCTACTGTATTAGCTCTGTCTCCAGTTTGCTATTTCTGTTTGTAGTAAATTTCTTCCTCTAAAACGTTGTGTAGACAAAATCCATGTTTTGGCGCCGGAAAAAACGACTGATGGCAAAATCTCTGCCTGCCCGTTCATCCGTTTGTCAATGATCAATGCTAGCGTCTAAGCAGTTTAGACGATTTTCTCAAAAATTGATTTCCTAATCGCTTTAAAGAAAATGGAGGCTTTGTGGATTTGAAGTGGATACTTTGATTTTGTGAGAGACGTTACACAAGACCTCAAAAAAAGTTTTCAACATTTTCTAAAAAATGGCTTAAAATGTTTTGATGAATCTTTGGCACATATCTCGTTTATGTTGCATTTTTTAGTTCTCGAAAACCGCAAACTTTGTTTCTACAACTCCAATAGTGAAGAAGATTTTTTCCTTAATAAAATCTGATCTTTAAAGACAGATCTTGAAATAACGTCATGTACAATTTTTCGAAAATATGAATAGTTTTCGCATAACTCGTGAAATGAAAGAATTTTAAAACTATTTTCCAAAAAAGAGCTCCAAATTTTTCCTTTAAATTTTCTCCTTGTATGTGTCAAAGAAAGATAAAACATAGTGCTAACCCCATTTTCAGCAAACTTACTATTTTTCGAAAATTTCAAAAAGTTAACATCGCAGAACTTCAATATTGATGACAGATTTTTGCCTTATAAGAAATCTGTTCTAAAACTAGTGAGAGGTGCTACAGCAACACATACTATCTTGCGTTATTTGAAACGATTCTGCAATATTTTACTTACCACACGAACCTATAAAAGTGTTTCCAAGCAGGAGACACCTTTTCCCGCGAAAAGTTTGACATCTTTTAACACGGATTTCACTTTTTTGAACATGGCGGCGCTATTGCCATTCTACGTGTCTCTGACAAATAGTATAAAAGATAATAGTGGAAACTCCTCGAATATTTTGGTGACAGAAAAGCAGCGCTCTCCAGCGGTTCGAGGTGTAAACTACAGCGCAAGAATTCGTGTGTGCCAACTTACAAGGTGTGAAAGTCAAGTTTCATAGTTTTCTGAGAGATAATTTGGTTGAAGAATATCGTATAGATATTGTTATTTGATGTTCCGCCGCTAGTACTTTCATGTATAAATTAAAACCAATGATAATGAAAAATGACAGAACAAAACTGTGAAATCAAATAATGTTTAAAAAATCTAGAGGTACTACCGCAGCACTTAACCTAAAAATTAAAATATACATACATTTGATACTCCTAAATCCTCGGGTTCATTCAGATTGATTAGGGAATATCAGTTTTGAAGACACGAGCGGTTTAGGCAAACGGACGTTTTGTACAGACGGACAGACCGACTTTTGTCAGCAATCGATTTTTTCGGTATCAATGACCCTCAAAACATGGATTCTGGCTACACCATGTATTAGAGGAATATTTTCTTTATTTAGAAACGGGATTTATCCACTTTTTCGTTACCATGGGCTGTCAATAAGAGTTTCTGTGCAAAGCATATTATTTTTCTCCCTTTCTTATAAAATGTATCTTTTTTCTCCCGCATTCTAGCCTCTGCCCTTCATGTTAACAAAAGTCAATGATATTGATTACAGGTTTTTAGAAGTATCTAAAGATGTGCATTTTATGAGAAAATAATATTGATAAACATACAGAAAAGGATAAAATATCTCCATTCTCTACCTTACAAAGTAATGTCAAAAAATGGTACACACGGTTGTATTCTATTGGCAACATGTACGCCTGTCTTGTAGTGTACACCTCAGGCCACTAGGGGCAGCACAATCACTTGTCCCTTGTGCCGCCCACACTGACTTGCCCGAGTTTCCACTATTATCTTTTATACTATTTGTCTCTGACTCGTTGGACTCGGCGACGCTAAGCAACTTGATGGTTGGCTGCGTGCTAGCCTGAAGGAGGCAATCGGACTCCCAGACAACGCCTCTTCGGAATACCTTTACGCCTCGCGGTCCGGAGGTGGCCTGGGGCTCCCTCACTACGCCAAAGAGGTACACTTTGCGTTCGTCGAGGGCGCTTTCAAGCTTTTATCATCAAGAGACCCAGTGGCGAACGCGCACCTTCGAGCGACCGCATGCCCGACACAGACCTCACCCCGGACACTTATCGCCGATTACCTCAATGGTGCAGTGGCAGTGCAACATCGAGGGCTCGGCAAGTTTTGGACTAGAACAAGAATCGCCTCCACCGCCCTTAACATCCGCTGAGCTTTTGCTTTTACCGACGGGCAACTGGTTCCCACTTTGTTCATCCCTTCTCCTTTGGGAGACAAAATCGTGAGGACCGGACAGAGGAATGTGGTTCTGCGCCACCTTTCGCCAGGCGAATCAGGCCTGGTGGAAACCTGGAATAGTGGAAGAAACAAAAAGACCAGGGGAGGTCTGCGCATGATCTATCCCGCGCAGGCAACAAATCCTCGCATTTCGTTAGGACCGGGGCACATCTCAGGTGGTCCGATTACTTCTTCGTGCACCGTGCGCGCCAGGGGACACGTTGGCAAAAATTTTCAAAAAAATCAATTTTTATTTTATTGTCTCTTAATTTAGTTTGAACTTTCAAAATGATTCTGCAAAAATTCCAGCCTCCGAATTCGTCCCGAAATACCATTTAAAATTTAAATACCTCTGCACTGCACTAATGACACGCCCCTTTTCAATGCGTAGACCGACGAAATTTGAAGTTTTTCATGTAGATTTTTGAGATTTTTTTATCATTGAGCAGGCAGTTGAGAGAGAAATCATAGAAGGCTATATTTGTACAGGCAAACGTATTTGGTTAGATCTAGAAGGCTGTGACTGCTTTCTATGTACGTGTTTACTGGTGTTCACGAGTTTGTTGTATCTGCGCTTATCCTTACAGTTTTCGATTGGTAATTCTGTGTAATCCGCTTATTTACCGTGAGTTTGGTATTCCACTAAAATTGAAAATGCCACGAATCGGAACAGTATTCAAAAAGGTATCTAAAAAACGTATAATGAATACGAAAGTGATGAAGAGTGTTGAGGTTAGAGAACTCAAACGTGTGAGTGCCTCAGAGCAAAAACTTGGTTCTGGGATATCACCAGTATATGAAAACAATGATTATAATTCATCGTTCAGGATTATAGACATTTCATTGCTATCAGAAGCAATTACAAGAGCATGCGAGTGTTCCAGTTGTGATGAAAAAACATTGTTAATATTTGATAATGATGAAAAGAGGGAAGGCATTGCTTGCAACTTACAGATTTTGTGTAAGAATTGTAAGAATAGCACTTTATTCATGACTTCGCAATCAAAAGAGAGGGTTTATGAATCTAATATTAGATTTATACATGGACTGAGATGCATTGGTGCTGGAAGGGAAGCAGGAAATTTATTATGTGCTGTCATGAATATGCCACCACCTCCACTATGATTTACTGCAACGAACCAGGTGTTATTACGTGCAGTGCAAGAAGTGGCTGAAGACAGTATGTCTGAAGCTGTAAAAGAAACTATAATTGACAATGAAACTATTGAAAGTGATGGTAGTGCTCCTACAGATCTGTCTGTTTCATGCGATAGTACATGTATGAAAAGGGGACATACGTCATTGCATGGTGTATCTACTGTTATTAGTGTTACAAGTGGAAACGTTTTGGATATTCAAGTGATGTCAAAATACCGTTTTGTATGTTCATTACATAAAGTGTACCTGAATAAGGAAGAAGAGAAGAAATGGAGAGAAGAACATGCAAGTAATTGCAGCAGAAACTACAGTGGGTCTAGTGGGGGAATGGGAGCAACTGGAATGAAATGCATATTGTAATATAATAATGAATGATTTATTTTATCTAATTTAATTTAATTTAATTTTAATTCGCTAGCTCAGTTTGTGGGTTCTTCACGATGACACACCTGCACGCTTACCTGCAGGCTGGTTGTCACCGGATTGCCCTCTATACAGAGAAGCCTGGAAGTCTGAAATTGTTTATATTCCGAAGGAATTACATATAACGTGGCACAACAATAATTTTGTTTATTAAAAATTGAATTTGGGATTAACAATATAAATTCTCTTGATTGATTGCATGCATTAGGTTCACGGTACCGAATTGTCTGGCGTTGTGAAACGATGGCCCCGCAGTTCGTAGCCCCTTGGCTTCCGCGCCGAAAATCCCTCTTCGCGCCGGTTGTCGCCGAAGTCGTCTGCTTCTTTCTTGCTGACTCACTTCTTGCGCTATTGTTCCACAATCTATCCTCCCTATTCACGTCGATGTCCTACTTAAATAATTCAGATTACATTCGCGCCGCTACCACCACGATGCCAGTCAACAACCATACTCTAATCCAGCGCCCCCTCCTGCCCGTCAACAACCTTCGTTACCTAGTAACCGCAACCGTCCAGATTAAAGCGCGTTTGTTTTGTAATATTTTGTATATTACAGCTCCGTCTGTCCAGATTAAGGCGCGGCGTTTGTTCTGTAATATTTTGTATATTACAATATTCCATCGTTCTACTGTCAAATATGGAGTGAGGTATGTGAACTATTTGTGGGACGGTGATTCCAGTTCGTATGAAGTGGTGAGTGAGAGAAAACCGTATGGTGATAATTGTGAAATCAAAAAATTGGAGTGCATTGGACACATCCAAAAAAGAATGGGTTCTAGGCTGCGGAAATTAGTGGACCAATACAAAGGGAAAAAGTTATCAGATGGTAAGGTATTTGGGGGCAGAAACAGGTTGACTCTAAAAAGAATAGACAAGCTACAGACTTACTATGGGAGTGCCATTAGGAAAAATTTTCATTTTGTGGAAAGCATGAAGAAAGCAATTTGGGCTATGTGGTTCCACTACCTATCCACTGATGACAATCCCATCCATGGTCTTTGCTCTCCATCCTGGAGCAAATTCAAAATTCAGGAACAGGCAGGAGAGAGATACGCTCATAAAAACAGCCTCCCCAAAACAGTAATGGAAATAATAAAGCCTGTTTTTCAAGTACTTTCCAACCCAGACCTTCTGAAAAAATGTCTGCATTGAAAAACTCAAAACCCTAATGAAAGTTTCAATGCTCTCATTTGGAAACGCTGCCCAAAAACATCTTTTGCTTCCAATGCAGTAGTGCAATTGGCATCATTTGATGCTGTTGCTGTATTTAATGATGGGAACATTAGTAGAATTAAATTACTGCAGAAATTGGGTTTTGCACCTGGAAAATATATGCAAAAGGAGATGAGGCGCATTGATGAAATCCGCATTGTGAATTCAAAAATTGAATTAGAAAAATTGCACAAATGATCCAGGCAGAAGAAGAGGGCAAATAAAAGAGCAGCAGAAGATAAAGAAGCTGAAGAGTTGGGAGTTTTTAAAAGACAATTAACAAAAAAGTTTTGTTCAAATATTAAAGTGCATTTATCTCATGATCACATTTTTTAAATTTAGAAACATTTTTCTTCCAAACCAATGAACAGAAAATAAAAATGTTTTTATCCATTTAAAGTAGAAACAATAATTAATATTTCCTTGCAGTCATTTTAATTTTTGACAACAAAAAAATTAATAAAGCTCAAATGTTTTGAATAATTTGCGTAAATTTTTTTTTCCAGAAAATAAAAAATTCTCAAATCTTCAATAAATTGTCAGAAGAAAATCTGCTACAGGCAAATGACTCTGATATATTGGTAAGTACTCATTTCAATTTTCAATTAAATTCAATAATTTGTTCTCTCAAAAAGTGTACCTCATTGTCAGCATGTTAAGAAAATTATAATCCTTCATAACTAGTAAATTTAAGTAAGGATTGTTTTTAAAAATTCACAGAAAAGCATTTATAACCTTAACAACTAACAGAAAAAATTTAGAGTGTTTTGAACTTCGAATGGTATTTCTGCCAACGTATCCCCTTTCCTTCGCGGAGTGAGAGCAGGCTTCCCGTGTTATTTCTATTTTTCCGTCAGGTGCTGCCGATCGGTGCGCGTTCAACAATACCTTGCGTGGGTTCTGCGGCGGGCACGGAGTACTAACAATGGACCGCGTTCACAAACCCGTCCATTTAAAAATAATAGCTGTGTTTCGAAACAATATGGCTTTGCTTATTTAGAGAAATAAAAATATAAAGGGGATGTGTATCACCACATGGCGTGTACTATTACAGTATAGAATTTCCTTTGTTCTACACTGGGAAAATCAAAAGGAAATTAAAGTCAGGTATTGATGAATACGCAAAAACATAACATTCATTGACAAAACAAGAATTAATTGTAAACACAATATTGATTTCAAAACAAGAATATTACATCATGGGATTAGAAAATATTCACAACTAGTATCAGACACTTTAAACACGAAATTAAATCAAACTGTGACTCAGTAGTTGAAAGTAATTAGCATAGAAATATTTATGGCAATCTTTTACACAAAATCAAATAATTTTCTTCATACGGCTTTTCTTTTCTCCACCTTGTCTTTATTACTGTCTGTTCGTAACATGACCCGAGCCATTTTACCATGGTCAGAAACTAAAATATTATATGTAACAAATCTAAAAGATGTGTATTCGCAAAACGGGAAGCATTTATTTTGTGTTTTGTACAAAGAGCACGGATAAGTTGGTAAAAAGTTCCCCTAAACCAACTTACGAGTTGTTACACTATAGCTCTAACATCAAAATATATTTGAAAGGTTTCTTAGTCATCTTCCCACTACCCCTCTGCAGCCAAAACGTGTTTATTTTCTTTTTTATTTCTTCGCCAACTTAATATAATTTTATCAGTTAGCAAAAATACTAAAAATAAAAAACATTATTCATACCATCAGAAAAATATATGATATTTTCACAGAACCAAATTCAAACGTACAAATAAATATTTTTGGAAAATAACAAAAAATAATTTTTACTATATCTTAAAACCTTGGGACAGGCTCGAAAAAAATCTCAAACGTTCCCCTCAAAACACAAACTACTGTGATTTTTTCTGATGTTTTCAACTGCTGGGCTGTAGTTAATAAATAAAAACAATTTTTACCATTTTCCACCTTAAAATCACCTTCACTTTAAATATATATTGAAAATTACTGCAACAGTCCTGTGCATTTATTTTAATGTTTATTATACATTTGTATTCATTGTTGTATACCCAGGAATATTTTGAATTTGGAATGTTACAAATTATCATATTTTTTAAGATTTATAATCATTTGTATAAGTATATCCTAGGGTTAGGAAAGAGGAAAGTTTTTGGTAGTTTGTGAGAAACCGCCTGTTAGAGGTACAGACAATTCTATAGCAGGTAAGGTTAAGTGGGGGCATGTAGGCAAAAGAAGAACATTTTGGGTGAAATAGCAGGGTGAAGCAGCAATACGGAAAGCTGTTGCGTAACTCCTTTGCAGTGAAAAGTAAGTACACCACTGAGGTAGAACATGGGTGTGAAGAGCCGCAAGAGCACCACAAAGAGAAAAGGAAGGAAATGAAAAGGCGAAGTGGAAACGACCGAAGAATAAGAGAAGGCGATAAGACACAGAGTGTCAGCTGAAATACTCGAGTGGCGACCGAGACCAACTGAGGAAGTAGGTTGGGAAGCGGATGGAGACAGTTGAAATGGATGGGCGTCGACCGGGAAATTGGCGAAAAGAAGGATTGACCACACTTACCGAGAATGGAGGCAATAGCAGGTGGTGAGAGAACGGTGTGAGGTGGAGCAGAATGAAGGAGGAGAAATAAAAAGGCAGTGATACATTATGGAGAGCATCACAGAGAGTAAGGGCGACGCGATTGCGACGGTGGACAAAGGAATGGAAGCCACAGGAAAGGTGGACGGGCGGGAGAAGGGACGCAGGACAGCGAGTCGGGAAGGAGGAAATGATGGCGAGGTGGGGGATGGGATGGAGTGGGGCGAAGAGGGCGAGGCTGGGGTGTGAGCAGGGTGTGGAGGGGCGAGAGTGACAGGGGACGGGAACGGCGACAGAGCGGGAAGAGGAAGCGTGCACCGGGGGTGGGGAGTTGATTGATTGATTCGTGTTTCAGGGCGCGCCAACTACTTAGGTCATTAGTCCCGTAAGTGTAGTGCGTGTTTTTTCTCTGGATGTGGTGATGATCTTTTCCCCGCTGGATGGCGAGATCTGGCGTCGACCTACCGTCGACTAGCGGGGTTTTCCCCTCAACCAGGTATCTCCCACTAGCGGGGCACCGCCCCAGTCGGGACAAGCTCTAAGATCCCAACCAGTCTCCCGGCATGTGTGGTAGTGTAGTGCATGTTAGTGTGTGTGTGTGTGTAAGAGGAGAGGATAGGACAAGGAAAGAAAGGAAAGATCGCGGTCCGTGGCCCGTTTGTTAGGGTACTGCTCCGGCATTTGCCTGTTGTTGATCGGAGAAACAACAGAAAACTATGATCTGAGCAGCGGGCCGTAGAATTCTCCTCCTGACCGCGACTGAATTCGACGTACCTAACAGGGTGGGAAGCGGCGGGTGGGGGCGGGGGCGCAAAGAAGGGAAAGAGAACAGGCGCGGGATGGGGTGAGGTGGGGGAGGTGATGGGGAGCAGTGGCGGAAAGCGATGGCGGAGAGCGGTGACGGGAAGCGGGGAGCGGGGCGGTGAGCGGGGCGGGGAGCGGGGCGGTGAGCGGGGGCGGTGAGCGGGGCGGGGAGCGGGGCGGGGAGCGAGGGCTGAAAAGGGGGCTGGGAGAGGGGGTTGGGGGCGAGGGTACGGGGAGCAGGGGCGGGGGCGTTGGGCGCCTGTGCCTTGTAGCGTTCCGCGCGCGGGAATTATGACTGCCTCTGGCTGCGCCATTGCCGGCGACAGCTGCGAGATTTAAAGCGCGCCCCGCCCCCGCCCCCGCCCCCTCCCTCTCCAGGCGGGCGCTACCACCGCGCGGCGGAAGGTGCAAACACCCCCTCATCTCCCCCTCCACCCACTCCCCGCCCTCTCGCGCAGGTGCGGACGCATTCTTTGCGGTGCTTCTCGCTCGCAGAGTTCTACTCAGAGACGCTGACTTCAGCGCGGGAAACGCTTTCACTATAGGCATCATTTGGTCACTTTCTTATTACCTTCATTATTGGTAATAGCTAGGAAGCGGATTTTTATGCCCTAAAAAATCTTGAAATATGCTTCTAAAAATATACATTTATAACCTAAAAATTCCGAAATATGTCCTTTAATATACACTTAAAATTAACAATATTACATTTCTTCTGCAAACCTGTCTTGATAAAATTCTTGGAATGAAATGAAAATTTCCTTGAAATGAAAAGACATATATTTTTGTGCGATCGTAATATAATCTATCCTACTTCGTGAGAGAAATAATCGAAGTAAATATTCACCTTAATGAAATACACTGTATGACTGGTTGAATTTCTCCTGACTGGTTTAAAATGTATTTTCTGAAGAAATATCCCACATTTGCACAAGTATTTTATCATCTACAGGAAACACAAAAACGAAACTGTGACTGGCTCTTTTGAATCAATGAACGCTCACAATTACATAAGATTCTTTGAAAAAAACGGAATATGAAATATGCAAACGAAATATGCAAAATATGGGTCCATAATTACACGAATATGCACCAACAGAAAAAATCAGCCAAATATGCACTAACATATTAACCTATATAGCATCATATTCTAACCAAACTTCGAGAAACTCCACTTAGTCATGCCCTGAACCAACGGACAAAAATATGCCAAATCATACAAATTCGCTCCCTAGTAATAGCAATTTCTCTCTTGCACCTGATTTTTGTGTATATATTTTCATAATGTAAGAGCCAAAATATTATTAAATGTGATATTATTAAATGTGCTTTCTCGAGAGAGATGAAGTTTGCTGCGAATGGAAAGCAAGCTTTCGTCTCATGACGAGTATTTATGATGTTAATACAACATATCTACGACAGTGATATTATCATAGGCAATAACACGAATGCTTTGGACATTCGCCATTTGCGAAGCAAGGAGGGGATTTATCTGAGAATTTCGAAAGCACTCGTGGTATTTAATAGGACCTTTACGCAAATGAAACTACGTCCAACAGAGTTCCAAAATACGCCAAACACTGAAAATAACTGAGAGCCCGTTAAAATGAAAGAAGTTATGTAGTATACACACATTTAATTCACATCAACCCAACATACCGCCTCCTAAGATAGATGAGTCGCAACTTTTTATTGACCAGTGGGGAAGGGTGGTAAACAAGCCGTAGAGAAAGAGTGAGAATGTTTTTAAGATACACCACACTGATGGCGACATTTTATAGGTACAGTTTAACACTATTGGTTCTAATTTCATGAGTGGAATAGTCACCAAAAATTTATTTCGATCAATATTTCTAAATTTACATTAATATAATATTAATATTATTTTGGAGGTCCGGTATACGAGTACGATAGTTCATTTGATAAAGGCTTGCATCACAACTTGATTAACTCTTGTACGCTAGAAGTTGTATGTCTTATTCTGTGAGTTTCGTCACTCAAAGAAAACTCATATTCCATTTCGTTCACTACGGTAGTTCCTCATTTCATAAAGGGTTGCATCACAACTTGATTAACTTAACGCCAGAAGTGGTATGTCTTATTTGGTGAGTTTCGTCACTCAAAGAAAACTCATATTGATTTCGTTCACAACAATAGTTCATTTGATAAAGGGTTGCATCACAACTTGATTACTTTCTGTACGCCAGAAGTGGTATGACTTATTCGGTGAGTTTCGTCACTCAAAGAAAACTCCGATTCTATTTCGTTCACACTGAACCGATTCAGTTTGCTTCGTTTATATTCGATTCGACTCGCTTCGTTTCCACCCAGATGGGTGGAATTGGGGGCGTTTCCATTCCCGTCGCACTCAGATCCCCGTTGGATTCGATTCGCATTCCATTCTACGCGCGAGCAACCGGGGCGAGCCCTTCGCAGCTCACCTGCGAAGGGAAGAAGCCCTTCAAGGGCCTGGCGCGCGCCACCTGCCCCGCCCAACGCGCGAAGGGACGCGCAAACAAGGCTGTGTTTTGTCGCTCCCGTGGCCGAGATCGCTAAAGGAGAAGTGCCGTAGTGATCTCGGACCGTTGGGTCGCTTTTTGATTGATTGATTCGTGTTTCCGGGCGCGTCAACTACTCGGGTCATTAGTCCCGTAAGTGTCGTGCGTGTTTTTCTCGGGAGGTGGCGATGATCTTTTCCCCGCTGGATGGCGAGATCCGGCGCCGATCTACCGTCGACTAGCGGGGTTTTCCCCCGCAACCAGGTATCTCCTACTAGTGGGGCACCGCCCCAGCCGGGACAAGCTCTAAGATCCCAACCGGTCTCCCGGCATGTGTGGGAGTGCAGTGCTTGTTAATGTGTGTGTGTGAGGGGTGAGGATAGAACAAGGAAGAGGAAGCAAAGATCGCGCGCGGTCCGCGGCCCGTTTGTTAGGATACTGCTCGGATACTGCACTACAGATCAGAGCAGCCGACAGCTAGAATTCTCCTCCAGACAGAGGGACTGCAGTGACATCAGGCGGCGTGGGGTCGCGGGTTCGAGTCCCGCTTCGGGCATGATTGTAATTGTTCGTCCTTTCTCCCCCTAATATCACCATATCATTTCACCCTCATACGTTACATCCAATAGAGGTCGCTAATGGCCTAATAGTTGATGCGACTTTAACGTGGGGTAACGCGTAACCCGCTATAGCGAAGAACGCAGTTCTAAGACAGCCACTGAACACAACAAAGCGACCAGAAACAACATAAACAATGAACCCACGTGTTGCCTAGCAGTTGTTTAGAAAAATAAAAGTACATCAGTACTGAAAAGTGCAGCCAATTAGTGGCGACTCTTTCAATTGCAAATAGTATGAGAAATTAAGTGATTCACGGACTTTCTTTATGAATGGATGCCAGAAACTCCGCTGACAATCCGAATGGGAAGTCACGATTGACAGCAGGCAGTGGCAGAGAGGAAACGTCAGAGCATCGAGCCGGGCCATTTAAATTTTAAAGCCCTGAGGAATGACACATCACCGTGAAGCTTAGAGGAATTTTTCTTCCAGTGTTAAACTTTCGAAAAATGATATTTTCCAAACATCGATTTTTTCAACCAAAAGAGTTACATTCCCTCTTTAAAAAAGGCTTTGTTTTCTTACCCTGTGGCGGCCGCGGTGGGAATCGTTGATCGCCGCCCGCCTAACATTACTACGCCTAACACTCAACAGTTAACTGGTGACGTGCCTTCAAACTTTTCTTACTGGTCAAGTGCGGTCTGGGTGACCCCAACATTTTTAGTCAGAATATTCCATTCCATGTTGACTTGGCAATTTTGTTTTCACGTTAACAATGCTATAATAAATAAGAAAATAAAAGGATTTGTTATTAATATGTAAAATGAAAATAATATAATTATTTATTACTGGCCGAGTAAATTTCTGGCTATAATTTGTTCCAAACTGTTTCTTCACAATTAATTATCTTAAGAACTCGTAGAAAGTTTTGAAATATTATTACTACATTAAAAAACCTTCATTTAAATATGATAATGCATTTTTACACGAAAATAATCCATTCATAAAGAATTTCCAATGCACATTCACTATGGGAAGAATAGTCCCACTACTGGTGATGTGAGATCTGCGAGACCGCTCCAAAACTTCAATTGGCCGTCAAAGGCGAACAGCTGTCACTGGATGCGTTGTCCCGCGTGTGAGTGTAGTTTAGAAAGAGATAGAAAGTTTCTGTAAAGAAAAACGCATTGCGACGTTTCAGAAAGAAGGGCTACGCGTTTATTTTTCCTCAGCGGTCTCAGTGACCTCACGTCACCAGTTAAGGGTTAAATCTAAAACTTTTTTTTTGTTATTTAAGGTTGCATCAACATCTAGGTCATAAGCGACTACTATTGGTTTTAACGTTATAGTAACTATGAAGATGACATGGTATGATGCTAGGGGATGAAAGGACGAATACATACAACCATGACCGAGGTGGGACAACACCTATCGGTCCGAGATCGCTATGACACTACTGCTTTAGCGATCACGGCCACCGGGGAACGGCTAACATAAGGTTGAGGATGGGTCCTCTATTCAGGTTCGAATTTGGAGAAGGTTTTTGGAATATACGGTAGGGATATCTGCTTTTTTTCTGGTGTGGTTAGAATTTTTTGCGGGCCTGAAGATTGCAAAGGAAGGGATTTGGATTAAGTAAAGGTAAAAGTGGCTAGGTATGTGATGTGATATACACGTAGGCTTCCGCGGCCCGAGTTCATAGCTTCTCGGCTGTCCGGGTGACGCGTTTCGTTGGCAGAGAGGCCGACGTTTCGCCTAACATTACTTGAGAAACTAACACTTCACCAAAACTAACACTTTGGAAATTTGTTGTATTTTAAATATCTTTCCCTTTCGTATAGCTTATTATAATGCTGCGTGATAAAGATACATTGGACTTCTTTGTTATAAATTGTTATAATAGATTTCGTCATTAAATAAAAATAATGATTCTTATGATATTTTCGCTTGCAGAGCATGACATTTAATAAAACTTTTTATTTAAATAAGTAGGTACATATTATTACAAAAATTACATTATTAATTTTTAAAACTCAAAACAAAAAATTAAGTCGAAAATTTAAGGAATGACTTCCGACTTATGAACACAAGAATGTCTTTTAACACGATCGAGGAACGATCACACTCTCTGAGTGTTCGTTTCTCGACTGAATGATATATTTTATTCTCCAGAGCGTTGCCGCCTGCGGTTTCTCGCCTGTTTGTCTTTGTGGCAGGATCCCTGTGATAAGGCGAGTTCACTCAGGATGTCGCAATTTTCTTCAGTGACTCAACCGGCCCGGAATTCGGAAGTGAGACACATGGCCGGCGGAAAATAAAAAAAAAATTACATTCGCGCACCAAACAAAACGTAGTTCAGCAAGGACAATGTTTAGTGACGACTTCACTGCATACAAAATAATTTTAAAATTCAAAAGTTTCACCTTCAAAAGGCAAGAAGATTTTCATAGAGTAATTTGTTTTGCACTCTCAAGTCTTTGTAAAACAAATTTGGAACTCCTTGATACGTTGTCTAAAGTTATATGATGAAAAAAAATATGATTTTTACATAATGAGTAGGACATATTATTTAAATATGTTTAAATCAATGAAGTAAATTGTAGGGATACAATTCATTAAATAAAGGTATAATAATATATACGAATTTGTATAGGTGTAATTATCATTCAAAATAATTTCTTGTTTGTGTTTAATTTCAATGATTGATTTGTGATTCCGTGCGCGTCAACTGCTAAGGTCATTACTTCTGTAAGTGTAGTGCATGTTGTTTTACTTGGGAGATGGCAGTAATCTTATCCCCTCTGAATAGTGAGATCTGGCGCCGACCTACCTGTCGGTTAGCATGGTTTTCCCCAACCAGATATCTCCCACCAGTAGGGCACCGCCTAGGTCGAGACATGCTATAATCTCCCGACCGGTCTCCCGTCATGTATGGTAGTGTAGTGCATGTATGTGTGTGTAAGTAAGGGATGAAGATAGGAAAAGGGAGAGGAAGGAAAGATCGCGCGCGGTCTGTGGCCCTTTTTTTAGGGTATTGTTCCGGCATTGTGAGAAACTTCGAGAAACCTCGGAAAATATCGACAAGAGCAGCAGGTAGCTAGAATTCTCCTCCAGACAGCGAAAGATAATTTCAGCTTCTGTCTGGACGAGAAATCAAGCAAGTGGTGGGTACGGGAATTATTTTCCTGTGGTTTCTCCGATCAACACCAGGCAAATGTCCAAGCTGTACCTTAACAGACGAACCAAGAACCGCGTGCAATATTTTTCTCTTTACCCCTGTTTCCTATTCTCCCCTCAAACATACACACACACACACACACACACACACACGCATACATACACACACACACAGTATTCACTATACTGCGACCCATAGGAGACTAGAAGGGAGCTTGGAGCTTAGCCCCGTTGAGAAATGTCCCATAGGGGAAATACCTGGAGGGGGAAATTCCTCAAAGTCGACGTTTTAGTTGGCGCTGGATCTGACATCCAGCGTGGGACAAACTTGCCACCTCCAGAGCTATCACACGAACTCTACCTACGGTAATGATGACTATAGTAGTTGGTGCCGGGAAACACAATACATTTAATCAGGTCGTGGAAGACGTGCGTATATGGGCTACCGGGTCTTCCGGCGGTAGCCCGAGAAAATTAAGAGAACAATAATATGTCAAGATCAATCATGTTAAAAATAATTGTTTTTCAGGGACACACATTTTCAAGATTCTGCATAATCTGTTTTGTAGCGATCTGTATTAAATCGCTCGGTTGTCGACGCTCTGTCAGTCCCCTTAAGAGGTGGCAACGCAGAAGAAACCACTGGCACTCACACGGCGAGTGTGCCTTGCATGATTCACTCCCCCCTTCTACCGGTAGATATGCCTGCCAAGGGCTCAGTGTGCTGATGTCCCGAGCGGTTTCTTAACACGCTCGGAGCAGTTCGGAGGCAGCGGGCAGTAAACGGACAGAGTAAATTAGATGTGGGCTTTGGTGCAAGACATACACGTTTGGTGGTGAGTGTACTTATACGTAATATATAATATTAAGCGTGTTTTAAGTGTTAAAGCTGCAACATATTAAGTATGTAATAGTGCCAATGTTAACTATTGTCATTTTGGTAAGATACTTTAAACAACATGACAGCAAACACGCACACACACACGTGTCTTTTTTTCAATGTCTCTTGTTTCTATTCTTGTTACGTAGTCCTTCTCGTGTTATCCCTATGTTATTGCTAATCAAATCAATAAATGACTGATCTCTTCTGGTTAACGATGTTCCTATTTCTTTATGTTATTTTTCGTGTTAATTTATGAATAAAACTATTTTTCCCTATTCTTCAATTAATATATATTTTTTCATATTCCTACGTATTATTTTTCACTCCAAATTACGTATTGAAGTAAGTAATGATGTGTATCTTGTTATACCTTCATCAACTGTGATAATTTCTAAGTAATTAGTTTAATTATTTAATCTCACCCCCATCTTGGGCTGCCAATGAGATGATTTTTTTTTCAGTAATATCTTATTAATTTATGGAGCCTTAATTGGAAACCTGAACGTGGTACATGTGGGTGGCTAGCTCAACACCACGTCCACTGGATGCTCCTGAAAAATAAGAATTCTTACTCTCTGCATTTGTCGTGGGCTGACAATACCGCTCTACGAGGACTCGGTCTATGGATCTTATACTTACGCTTTGGTTACCAATAATACAAGGGAATAATTTTGAGAATACCTAATTTCTATTTAATGAAACGAAAATTTATATATGCACGTAACGACATGAAGTGTCGTAAGTCTCTTTTCATTATTAGACATTTTTAATCAATCTCTTTCATGACCTTTTATGCATTATCGTATTATCTTAACTTGACAATTAATTTCCTTGATGATGGCCATCAACTAATTGTTACAATTTTAATTTTAATTATTGCTTTAACCAAAATTTTAATTATCCTTGGGCCTTATACATCAAAATTTAGCTGATTTTGTCTTCCTGGGATTCGGGATTTCGCGGAAATACTTCCTTGTCAGTTCGGCGTCAGCACACTTGGCAGTTGAATACCAGTTCAGCTTCACAGCACCATATTTTCTTCTGGATTCCGATGTCCGCTTCAATCCACACTTTGTTAATTAGCTAGTCTCAGAAAACTTGCTACGATCCCGATACTACTAAAAATCCCGATATTGCTAAAATTTAACTATATAATTCTTACACCGAGTTCCAATCTCTAATCGTCATCTTTGATGATTAATTTCAGTTCGTACATCGCGATTCTATCACGCGCCAGTCTCAAGAAACTATAAATTCAGAGTACACAATCCTATCGCTACCAGATCCTGACACGAAGTGTTGTAAAATTCCAAAATGTTCTACCTCGTTCTTTTTTTCAATGTCTCTTGTTTGTATTCTTGTCACGTAGTCCTTCCCGTGATTTAATCCCTATGTTATTGCTAAAATCTATAAATGACTGATCTCTTCTGGTTAACAATGTTCCTATTTCTTTATGTTATTTTTCATGATAATTTATGAATAAAACTATTTTACCCCATTCTTCAATTAAATATATATCATTTTTTCATATTTCTACGTATTATTTTTCACTCCAAACTACGTACTGAAGTGCACAAAAATTGAGGGCTTTTCCGATGCACTTCAATATACATACACATAATTACTCTATTATAAAATAACATATAATGTATTTATGTAAATAATAAATAATATTGTATTACCAAAATAGTACAAACTAGAAAAACTACATAATCGACGATTATATATAATTACATAGACAAAGATTTTTTCTAGAGTCAGCGGTTGCCTAGGGCACGAAAGCAGTATACACCAGTGCATGCATTGGCGAGAAAGGGCACCCCAAAGAACAGAACCTCAGATAACTCAAAAGAGACGAGTTCAACGTTCGATATAATTGTGAAATGGCAAAGTAACTTTAATGAATTTTCCTCCATAGCACGCTATTTGTCACTGCACAGTATTTTCAATTAGATCAACCAACGGCAGATGTGTCTAATACGTCTGATCAGAGGACGATAAGAAGGTACACGGAACAGAACACAGCTGCGTAAATCCGGCAGGTACAGGCGGAAACATCATTCATTCAAGACCAACAAGATATGCGTGCGAGAGGGAGGGGGGAAGGTGTCCCGGGTTCAGAGCTCGAGGCCGAGGGACCGTCCATCAGCCATTATCCGCTGCCGCCGCCATTGTCTCGACGCTGCTGCGCTCTGGCGGCGCGGCGCCGAGGGAGCTTATCGAGAGGGGCGAGGCGATCGGCGCGCACCGTAAATTTCTGCGGCCGCCCCCTCCCCTCTTCGCGAAATTAATTACGCGTCGGACGCGGCGGCGGAGGCGGGGACGGTGGCAGGGGGTGGAGGCGGGGCGGGATTCGCGGGAAAGACGGTGGCGGAGACGGCGTTGTTGACGGCGGGTGGAGCGGAATCGGGGGTGAGGGTGGGGTTGAGGAGTGTGGGCGGGGTTGAGGAGTGTGGCGGGGTTGAGGAGTAGGAGCGGGGTTGAAGAGTGTGGGAGGGGTTGAGAAGTGGGGGCGGGGTTGAGGAGTGGGGGCGGGGTTAAGGAGTGGGGGTGGGGTTGAGGTATGAGGGCGGGGTTGAGGAGTGGGGGCGTTGTTGAGGAGTGGGGGCGGGGTTGAGGAGTGGGGGCGGGGTTGAGGATTGTGGCGGGGTTGAGGAGTAGGAGCGGGGTTGAAGAGTGTGGGAGGGGTTGAGAAGTGGGGGCGGGGTTGAGGAGTGGGGGCGGGGTTAAGGAGTGGGGGTGGGGTTGAGGTATGAGGGCGGGGTTGAGGAGTGGGGGCGGGGTTGAGGAGGGGGGAGGGGGTTGAGGAGTGGGGGCGGGATTGATGAGTGGGGGTGGGGTTGAGGAGGGGGGCGGGGTGGGGTGTGTGAGCGGGTGAGGCCTCGGAAACAGGTGATGGGGCGGGGGCTCTGCTGCAAGCGGGGGCAAAGGAGACAGGGGCAGAAGCATGCGTTCATGGAATCCTCTTCCTGCCCGACCATTACCTTCCCGCTTGCATCACTCTCGGCCTCACGAAATCACTCAGTAAACCTGGTATCTGCTACTGGAATACCACGAGAGCACCACGAGAAATATACGTCAAAACAGGAACGCTTAGTAATAACAATTTATAGCATTACATATCTTTCTCTGTACTACATATGTGATACACAATTTTTTCTAAATTTTAATTTGGAGACTTAAAATTTTACTTTCTCGTATATTTTTGGAAAAAGGAACATTTATACTCTTATCATATCATACGTAGAATTACGTATATAATGGTTGATGGAACCTGCCAGACCATTGCCTTTCCGCCTTATCTCTTTCGACATCGCGAACTGGGTGAAACCTGGCATCTGCTACTGGAATATGCAGAGCACCACGAGAAATACATGTCAAAACAGGAACGCTTAGTTATTACTGGCGTTACAAACAATTTCTGGCATTACATATCTTTCTCTATACTGCATATGTAATATATGAGAAAGTAATATTTTAAGTCTACGTATTAAAATTTAGAAAAAAATATGGTCTATTTTCGGGAAAGGAAACTTTAATACTCTTATCCTATCATCCGTAGAATTGCGTATATAAAAGCATAAATTATCACTGATTGTATTACCTGGGCTCATCGTGCATACAATGATAATCTCAAGCTAGGTGACAGATTTTCCAAAATGACACCACTAATTTCAATGCTGAACCAACGTTTTGAGAAATATTCTCCATCAGTGCTCGTATTCTTACGAAAAATAGTTGTCATTACGTATGTCCAAACCCAGGTATTAACAGGTATCTTAGCAATTGAACCCTCGTACTATACCTGCAATTTACAATCAAGTACTATATCTGGGATCCTTTTGGACCCCAAACTGTACTATTGGAATTGGTGAACACGAATGTGTACGGCAATATACTAAGTGTAAATAATTGTTTTTATATAAGTACATATTTCATTAGTTATTTTTAGTAACATAATGAAGATAATTTATTCACTTTAATATTTCATATAAAGAATAACCTTTACCGTACGTGACCTCCATTGTTGATACATAATGTTTCAGAAATATTTATAATAGTTTGTGTAAGTTATTTCGAAATAAATTAAATATTGACTATATGAGACACATTTCTTTGAAGTTCATGACCCAATACTTCAAATGATGTGGTACGAGGGTTAATGTGAAGCTTTCACTTACCTCGTTTTTGTGTTGCTCTGCGACCTTTTCACCCACTGAGAATGTCCGTCGCTCGTACAGTTGACGCACGGAGCGCAAAGAGTTTCGGTGAGGGAGCGACCTTTTGAAGATATGCTCAGACCTTTTCACTTTGTCGTGAGCGTTGGGAACCGGTCACATGTACAGGCTAGGCCAGCACTTATGGCAGCCACCTATGGCAGCATCTATTGCATATGGCAGTATCTATTATAGCACTTATGGCATCATCTAAGGCAGCCATAGAACACTTTTGACGCAGGTAGGCAGGCGGAGGACAACAGTACGTATTAGAGAACAGTCTCTTTATTCCTAAATTTAATATTTGCTTACAACAGCACATTCTTGTAAAAACTGAGAAGTTAGGAATTGAGAAGTTGGTAAATTCTGCTTGTTTTCCGACGTATATAATTCACCACCATAATGAAAGTACTAGCAATTACGATAATTTTCTAGTACCATTCGTAAACGTGTTTCTCAAAGGATTGTGTAATGTGCTAAAAGTCCAATTTTAGCACTAGTGCTAAAAGTGAGACCCAAAGAGTGCTGAATCGGTGAACGGAAAAAATAATAAAAATAAATAAAAAAACAAACAACTTTCGTTTCACCATACCAGCACTGTAATGCATTACTGAACCAAATTAAGTAATTTGCATTCTTGACTTAAAGAAAATGAAAGTGAGTAAGGGTGTTAAGTAAAAAGGTAAAATTGTTACTGTAAGGCAAAGCATCCAAATTGTTACTTTTTAAACGAATCGATCCACCTGTATTATTTATTTCATTACGAATATTGTTAGAGAATTTGGTCAACTATTCATACCACAAATGAGAGCCGTGAGATTAATGATTTCCTGTTTATCACAGATAACAATATTCCGCATCCTAGGTTATAAAGATTGTCCTCCCGCTCAACGAACTTGTATTTGCTGTTGCAGGCTGAGACAGAGAGCTCACAAGTTGTTCTAATTGTACGTACACTAGTGTTTACTTTAGCATTATTTGTATTTGTGGAGTGGGTCAGATAGGGAAACATCACAAATGTAAATATAACCGAACTTGGTAGAAGGAAAACAAGTATTATTTGCTCGTGATTGGACCAATGTAATTTGTTAGTTATTCCAATTGTGTATTTTATATGTACAAACTAGTAAATGATATGTTTATTGGGGGAAATATAACATTTTAAAAATGTAAAGAAAAACATGTTTAAAAGTTGTTTTGTCAGTTGTGTTTGTAATGCAAGGAGTAAGAGAGTAGTTTAGTACTCCATTATTTTCCCTGTCTCCTATTCTCAAAAGTTGACAGTACAAAAACTGAAGGAAGATTAAGAAATTTAAATTTAAGAAGTGCAAGTAAGATTAAACACATTGCTGCACATTAATCACTGTAAACTTGATTAAATTAAAGATTTGAATGCCAATTTGATTAAATGCCAGTTTTCCACGTTTTCCTTTGTTGGGTAAAAAGTTGTTTCACAAAACGTGGCAAATTTGAAAAATAAAAAGAAAATAACTTGGAAATTCTCCATTTTTAACTGGAGCTGATATAACTAGATATAACTAGTTAAAACATTAGATAATTAAATTCACATTAGTGCGTTTAATTGTTTTCAATCCTGAAATAATTTTAAGTGGGTGTTTGAAAATTAATAAATTAACATATTTTTTCTTCAATATTATCAACATACTGCTTCTTCACAAACTCAATATATATTCTATTTTTGAGCGAAATTAAAACCAAGTATTATTTTGATTTGTACTACCGACAATTTATAATAGTATATTGAGTAATTCATTGGGATTGACATTTGGAAAGAAAAAATTACAACACTACGCAATAGATACAAAAATGTTGTTGAGAGAGGTGTTGACACACCATTGTCATATAATTTCATATCATCAGTTTTCTTCAGTCAAAGAAATCTTGTATAATATTTTAAGGAGCCATGGGTATAAGGAAAGGCAATGAAATACACCAAACATCAATAAATTTAAATACAATATAAACACTTTATATTCACATTACAGTTCAATTCCATTAAAAAGGTTCTTGAAATTTGGCTGCACATTTAGTATACAAATTTGCAATTGATGGGATCACACGTTTGTTTTTGAAAGAAGCACACATAATTATTAATAGTATGAGTTACATTATCATATCGGTTTACGCTAGCCTTTTGAGAACAAGCGGTTGTGTTTTAACTACACATTCAGGTAGACGTTTGGTAACTATGTAATACACCCTTCCTCCAAAAAAAGTCTCAGGAATAGGACTACAAGAGATGTATCGGCTACTCCTGGCTATGTGAATCTGAGGCTCTTTCCCCACGTTTTTGCCCTCACTCACAGTCCCGCTTGTTCTCTCCAGCGCCGGCGTTCCGGTGGCGGGAAAACACTTGGCAATCGGAGTCTGCGACAGTTGACGACACACACAACACACTGTTTGGATTTCGGTCCCCAGGGTTTGACACACAAAGAATAAACAAAAAGAAATCAACGTCACATTCCAATATACAATTTTACGCTAGTTTAGTTTAACACGATACAGCTAAGTGGTAGGTGGTTTGCGCGCGAACGGGCGGGCGGCTTTGGCGCTGCAACGACGCGTCCCATTGGCCAAAAATACGCGTCGACGGTGGCGCTGCGCAACGTCGCTCGCCCGAAACGCGCGTCTCTACGCAGGAACACTCAGGCTGTGGCGCGGGCGGCAAACGCCTTCAAGGAGTAACGCACCGCTTCGTACGCATCCAGGTTCTTCTCTCCCCCTAAACCGTGACGTCAAGGTAGTAGCCCCCAATGAGATTCGGTAGCACAATAAAATCTCCGCTTCACGCTAATTACTACCTTTCCACAACAGAGCCGGAGCGAAAGTAGCTCAGGAACTTGCATGTGACATACGATTAGGCGGGGTCGAAAAATCAATTACAGTGCAGTTATTGTTTTGTTTATTAATTTATTTTTTTATTTTTTATTTTTTTGCACAAAACCTCGATTTTGCAGTATTAAAATAAATCATATCATTTCACGAACAGGCAGCTGTAGGTTTCAACAGTGCCATTGCTACAGGGTAACTTGCAGCGCACACTGATCGTGTTCTTTCACGACACTAGTTGCGCTGATAAGCTCGAGTATGCTACGCTAGGAGTGCTACTGCCACTGGTAGGCTACCTTAACGTCACTGCCATAGACGCTAGAGGTGCGAAGGGCACTGTCATAGCAAGAAGTGACTGTGACAGCGCACGTTGGGGAGGTCGACATCACGTTAGAAGGGTGTAGGGCATTGTCAACATCAGCAGTGTTTCGCTAATACATTTTAAAGACGTAGATGTGCCAGATGACAACCCTTTTTTTAGAATTTATAGCGTACAGGTTTTATAGGTGATATTTAAGTGCAGCTTCCCGTAATGTATAAATACGCACTCTGGTTTTCAAGTGTTTGGAATTTTAGTTACTTTTTTTTCTCTCCAAATGTAATTTTCTTTTACAGTTACTTGAAAACTTCATCCGTCATTAGTACTAAAATGAATAAAATGCCTTTGAATAATTTGTAAATAAACACAAAAATGTCTTGTCAATTAGCACAAGAACTGGAATGAACTGATCGGTGGCTTACGAAAGAAATTCACGTGTATGAAAACACTTCTTTCATTCGGACCTTGTATGATTGCTTTATCAATTATCATCACTCAAAAATACCCGAGGATATTTCAAACACGTTATCACTGAGACGAAAAGAGAATTCAAGTGTACGGCGCAAAAAATTGATACAAGGGTACTCTCCGAGGATAGACTAATAATACAAAACATTAGAAAACGATTGTGACTGTCGCTCACTTTGTACACGTTGATCTGATCGAGAAAATATGATCTCGAAATTGTACACTGTACAGACTGAATGCTTATGTGCACTAAAAAATAGATATGGAAAACATATTTTACTTTTTGTCACGTATTTTCTTTCGGGATGGCTTGCCTTTGTGTCCCGTCGGTATCACATCACAAAACCGTCCGTACCACAGCCTGAACCCTTAACCCTTTCTTTCCCTCTCTCTTTCCTTATTAGCGTCCTCTTTCTTTGCCGACTATTCATCTGAGTGCTGATTTGGACCCATGAGAGCAATAGCCGAAGGCATTTTACTCCCAAACGTGTTTTACTTAATTATTCCTCTTGCAAACAAAAATACTTGTCCACTGTGACAGTCCATCAGCAAGTCGCGGGGGCGGCGACAGCGGCCACGAGCGACTTGCTGCAGAGACAGAGATATTACGTGTTTCTTATAGAGTTATCATTATAATACAAAAGTTCCTACCGATCGGGCTAACCAAGTCACCCCCGAGTCCAGTCAGTTCTTTGCCGGCTGCCGCTTCCGACAGAAGTCCCAATGGCAGCTCGTCTCACCCGTAGGAGAAAAATATAAAACTGTTTCTTAGGGTTAGTTTAGGATTGTCTCTGTTTAGAAAACACGGAAAGCCTTGCCGGCCGTAGCGACCCGGCCGCCCAGGCGGCGCCGTGTCGCTCGCACTCGCAATGTAAAAATAAAGCCTTGCACACACTTTCTCTCTCTCTTTCTCGCTGAGCCACTCGCTCTTGTTGCTGCCGGGCTCCGCGCGTGGGGCGTCGCCGCTGCTGCTGCTGATGGTGGTGGTGGTGCCGCCCCGGTGGGGTGGGGCGGGGATGGGGGGAGGCGAGGGGGCGGGGCCCACTCAGCCCCCCGCCCGCCACGCCCCCTCAGCGGCCGTCGCGCCCCGCGCGCCGCGTGCGACGAAGGCTGCGACAGAGCGCGCGCGCGGTTAAAGCACACAGTTAGTACGCGCGCGCGCACACTCGTGCGCACACACATGCGCGCACACACATGGGCACAGACACTGGCAAACGCACGCACACACGAGCGCACACATATTTACACACATGCGCGCACACACACGCGTGCGCGGACGCACACACGCGCGTACATACACGTGTACACAGGGTGTGAGAGAAAGAGCACTGAGAAATAAGTACCTATCTAAAACTTACATCTACGTTGGCATATGTAATGTTTTGCTTGTAATGTTGATATCTTTTTATAAATTAAGAAACACTCATCATCAGAGCTGGGAATATATACTACTTCAAGACAGATATTTTATGGTAGGCATTATTATAAGAGGGTAATCAAAGCAGAAAGAAATTAAAGGGCGTTTTCTTTCGAAAAGTATTGCTACAGAAAAAATTACTTTTATCAACACCAAATAAGTCTTTTGAATTATTGCGAAACGGAAAGTGTTTTAGATTAACTCGATAATACAAATATTAAAGGCAAAAATTACGAATTGTAATGGGGCTGATTTACCCTAAAACAGCAACTGAGAAGTGTAAACAGCGCTGTGACCCTTGCATCGCTGCGTTTTGGGGGTGCGACGCAATATCGAAAGGCACTCAGGCAGCCAGGTGGCGGGCGGGGTCCTCCTCATCGAGGGACACAGAAGTCGCCCCGCGGGGGGGGGAGGGGGCGCGGGCGGCGGCACGCGGGCGATGGCGCCAGCGGAATGCGCTAATAAGCGCGCGCCACCTGCCGCCCCCGCCCCGCCCCGCCCCGCCCCCCTCGGACAATGGTCGCGCGCCCTTTGTGGCGGGGCACAATGCAGTTTAATTAGCACCTTTCCCTTCCCCTGTCCTCCCATCCCGCCTTTCTCGCCCATTTACCCACTCTCTCTACCTTTCTCGGACATCCCGTGCTCACCGTACCCTCACCGACCCGTCCTCCCTTCCCCCACCATGTCCTTCCGTCCTCACCGTCCCTTCATACCCCGTCCTCCCGTCCTCCCTTCCCCCGCCATGTCCTCCCATTCTCACCATCCCCTCCTACCCCGTCCTCCCGTCCTCCCTTCCTCCGCCATGTCTTCCCGTCCTCACCGTCCCCTCCTACCCCGTCCTCCCGTCCTCACCGTCCCTTCCCCACATCGCCCTCCCTTCTTCCCGTACTGTCCGCCCGTCCATACCGTCCGTTCCTCGCCCAGTTCTGCCATTCTCACCATCTTCCCCGCCCCGTCCTCCCCATCCCTGTCCCGTCCTCACCGTGCCTCCTGCCCCGTTCTCCCACCCTCACCGTCCTCTCCCCGACCCGTCCTCCCATCCTCACAGTCCTCTCCCCGACCCGTCCTGTCATCCTCACAGTCCTCTCCCCGACCCGTCCTGTCATCCTCACCGTCCTCTCCCCGACCCGTCCTCCCATCCTCACAGTCCTCTCCCCGACCCGTCCTCCCATCCTCACAGTCCTCTCCCCGACCCGTCCTCCCATCCTCACAGTCCTCTCCCCGACCCGTCCTCCCATCCTCACAGTCCTCTCCCCGACCCGTCCTGTCATCCTCACAGTCCTCTCCCCGACCCGTCCTCTCATCCTCACTGTCCCCTCCCCGAACAGTCTTTCCATTCCCCTCCTACCCGCGCTCCAGCACCTGCGGCGACGGCTGCCGCTCGTTTTGATTCGCGCGCCGCCTTTGTCCCTCGCCCATCGCCCTTCGCCCTTCGCCCGCGTGGGCGTCGCCCAACGGCGACAAGTGCGCATCGCGCTGTCTGCCGCCGCTGGAAAGGCCTCGTATGAATGGAGGCAGTGCCCGGTGAGGGCGGCCACTCGCAGGCGCCAAGCGATCGGATGAGATTCCGTCCCGGGGTATAAATAACCAAGCTCTATAGAGGGTCGTCCGTTCTTGGTTACGCCTTTGCACATTTGCAAATCGTAAATGAACGAATTTTACGTTACGAACTATCAAAATACCGGAAGTTAATGTTTTGAAGGTTTTTCTCATTTCGTTGATAATGCGTCAAAATTTAGTGATATTTTCGATAAAGATCACAAAGATCTCGGATCGGTTAATCATCGACATAATGTTAAATATAACTTATCGAGTTCTCTCTGAATAAAAATACTACCTTAGGCACTTGAGAATGAATTTCATGTCCGAGTCTTGGCCCTACTACTCTCATGGGTACTCATATTCCTTCCCTTGGCACTCGCGGGTGGGAACTCTTTGCGAACCAATAAAATGTTGGAGGACTTTCATATGACATTCAGTGCTGTTATTTCCAGATAATATTTTTTTATTATTCATTTATGTAGATTAAACGATTTAAATTTTAGATATTTCTTTTAAAAGTGATTTATCTAATAATTTCATCAACAAAGAAATAAAAAGTAGCAAGAATGTGCAGTTTCTTGTCGAGTCTGAAAATGTCTTTTCGTTATTTAGAGTAATGCAATGCCACTTTCTTGTGTCATCAGCGCGTGTATACACGACATATGTAATATTCGCACGTTTCCTTGATTTTCCGAGCTTACTGGACCTGGACCTTGCCTAGGGCTGTATAGCAGGGCCCAACTTAGGTTTGACACGAAACGGCACAGATCAATTTCCGACGCAGCCATCACCTACCCTGTACCTTCAAATCGGTTCAAATTATCACTTTATTCCTTTCTTATTGTGTTTATTAGTAGTTTGCGTATATTACTCTCAAATTTTTAGACTAATTTCGCATTTTCTTTGGTTTAACAGTTGCGATTCATAGTTTAATTTACTTAGTAATTATTTCCTCTCTTTACACCATTGACGCTTATTCTCGAAGTAGATAAAAATAGTCTGGTTTCTTAAAACCTGATCGTAAATGCAAAGTATATGAGGAAAATTTGAAATTTGGAGATACAAATAACTCACTGCTAGCTCCTCAATGAGGTTCGGGCTAAAGACAGAGAAAAAAACTGTGTACGTGTGTAATGCAGAGTAACGCAATGTGAAGCCACAAAACAACGCGCACAACTCACAACGTTCGATCACTGCAATTTATTAATATCACCATTCACAGTTAGCTCATTAGCCTATTATAAATGGTGAATTTTTCTCCTGTATTAATATTTAGTTCGCAAAATTTGTGTGAAATATATGTACATTTATTATTAAAATGAATTTATAGCATATCTTACCTCTTCGAAGGGGTGTCTTCCAACAGAATTGCCAACGAGAAGAGCGACGTATTACTTAAGAAGATGTGAGTAAGATGTATCAGTTATCTTGTGCTAATCCACATCTCGGACGATTTTCAAAATGTTAATGACTCTCATCTTTTCGTTTTATTTGTACTCTCTTACGATAAATGGTGTGAGATTCCTGAAACTTTCACGCCGGATTTTCAAAAATTATTAACAATATTGTCAATCTCACATTCGTGATATTTGTAAGTGAACCTCGGGAACGAACAATTGAACGTTACCTTTTTTTCGACATCTCAAAATAAAGGTCAGAAATGATCTGAAGGGTAGACAGTGTTACAATAGCGAGTCATTTTGAAAATTTCTCTCGCTCATATCTCTCCCCACAAGTGGCGTGGGACTGTGTCCATGAACCATGAAACATCTACTCATCCCCTTACGCCCTGCATGTCAGTTTTCGCGTTGGCAACTCAAAAGACACCCGCGCAGCATAGGAGAAATTGAGTGACTCACCTGCTCACCTGGCGCCGAACAGCGCGGCGGCGGAGGCGGTGGTGGCGGTGGCGGGGAGCAGCAGGAGGGCGGAGGCGGAGGCGGTGGCGAGGGCGAGGGCGAGCAGCGCGGCGGCGGCGGGGGCGGCTGCGGGGGCGGCGGCCGCCCCGTTGACGCCGCCCACTTTGCCCTGGGCGATGACCTCCATGTCGCGCACTTCGGGCTCTGCGCACACAACACGCCACACCGTCGCCGACAGCCCCGTGGACAGCAGGCAGCCGAGCCCCGGCCGCCCTTCACACGCCGCGCCAACGCGCACGCGTCACGGACCGCCGCGCCGCGCCACGCCGCGCCAAGCCGCGCACGCCCAGCGCCTGCCTATTAGGCCCTTCGCCTAGTTGCCTCTAAGCGAGACTGACTATATTTCATTTCTGAGAAGATCAGTTCTTTGATTTTAAGGCAGACATACAACAAATGCAACTTTATCATGTAATTGACTGATTCGTGTTTCCGGGCGCGTCAACTACTTAGGTCATTAGTTTCGTAAGTGTAGTGAGTGTTTTTGTCGGGAGGTGGCGATGATCTTTTCCCCGCTGGATGGTGAGATCTGGCGCCGACCTACCGTCGACTAGCGGTGTTTCCCCTCAACCAGGTGTCTCCCAGCAGCGAGGCCCCGCCAAGGCCGGAACAAGCTGTAACCTCCCGACCGGTCTCCCGGCGTGTGTGGGAGTGTAGTGTATGTTAGTGTGTGGGTGTAAGAGAGGATAGGACAGGGAACAGGATGGAAAGATTGCGTGCGGTCCGTGGCCCGTTTGTTAGGGTACTGCCCCGGCATTCGCCTGGTGTTGATCGGAGGAACCACGGAAAACTACCGATCAGAGCAGCCGGCCGCTAGAATTCTCCTCCAGACAGCGACTGAATTCGACCTAGCTGACAAGTTAGTGTCGCAAATCCTGCCCCCGTCGGGACTCGAACCTAGGACCTCCCGGTCAGAGGGACTGCAGTGACATCAGGTTGATATTACTGAGCCATCTCTCCCGGTATATCATGTAATGAAGGACAGTGAAAAGTAAAAGTAACAGTAAAATGTGAATAATTTTAATAAAAATTGTCATTCATGACGTAACAAAATTTCATTTGTTGTATGCACTGGCGGATCCAGGGCGGAGGGGAGTGGCACAGGGGTTATGCCCCCCCAAAAGACCCAAAGTATTCGTTTACTGAAAAAGCTCTTCACTATGGTCCTATTAAAATTTGTTGGGGATTGACAGTTGTGTTTCTGAAGCTGTTGCTTCAAACAATATTAGTACATGATTTGGTTACTTTTAGAAGTATTTATTTTCGTGTCCTGTAAACACGTGCTCAGTGGTAAGTAAGCTGTCAATGTGGCTCCTTTCCACACGCAACCATCAATCACCAACTTCTTTTAATCGGACGCTCAATTACAATTACGCTCAATTAAAGAAGAACTTCTAATTTCTGGGAATATCAGGTCCTTTGATTTTCCTTTGATATGATTTGACGGACAGACAACCAAGAATCCAGCCGATCCTTTGGAGGAGGGGGAGGCCATCGTAGATTTTTGTTCCATAATAAACATATTTGTTATTATGTTGTATATTATTTATGTACTGTAGATATGATAATATACAATATTATCGATTAAATAATTACACAATTCGAACATAAATAAATATTTGAAATCAATTTTGCCAAATAAAGTAACGTAAGCCAATACTTTGGGCCTTTTGGGGGGGGGCATAACCCCTGTGCCCCACCCCTGCCCTGGATCCGCCAGTGCATACAACAAATGAAATTTTGTTACGTCATGAGTGACAATTTTTATTCAAAATATTCACTGTTTACTGTTACTTTTACTATTCACAGTCTTTCATTACGTGACAAACTTTTGTGACAAATTTGTTGCATGTCTGCCTTAAAATCAGAGGATCTGATCACAGAAATGAAAATATACTCAGAAAGCAGTCTTAATTAATTCTCAATTTATTTTTAACTTTCGTAATAAAGAAAAAAACGCCTGAACATGAAGCAGTCACTTCTCACATTTTGAACTGTGTGGTCCTAGGTAGCGTTAAGTGCTAATGGGCAAGAGTAATTACATTTTGTATGCAAGCACGTTTGCTCAATGTTTTTTTTCTAAGACTTCACATTAAAAGCTTCAGAAAGACACACTTCGGTAGTTGGAAATTCCGGTTTCGTTTTGAATATGCACTAATAATTATGGAACTTGCCAGACTAGCTCACCGGTATAGTCCACCTCGCATGTCATATCATGTTATTGATCGTACAAACTATGGAATACGGTGTACAGTGTGAAATATAGAATTAGGATATTACCACAAATTAACTTAAGATATTTCCTATGCACACTGTTTCCCAACTTAATGCTGAGAATTTAATTCGTTTCACGCAGTACAAAAATTGTGATTAATTAAATTTTGAACCCAAGAATATGAGCCCACATTTGACAAAGTAATATTCGAAAAAAATAAAGTATAACATTTACATCAATTTTGTTTTAGATTACTTATTTGTATATTCTTTTTAATTTGCTGTTTGCTACGTCTAGGAAAACAGTCCTTAAATGACCGACTCTTTCAACAAAAGTATCATTTTGGAACTTCATTTGCAGACAACTCCGCAAAATGAAAAAGGAAATGAATGCTTCTAGATATCTTGCATATATAAAAAAGCGAAAGTAAATTAGTAAAATTTTACGATGATTTTGATATGAATGAACAATTCAACAAAAAATATCACAAAATAGATCATTTGTTAGAATCAGAGTAACTTTCACTAACAAAAGAAGGGCGCTGGGCGTGCTGACGGCGACATCGGCGGCGCTACAACAATAAGTACAGGAACAAGGCAACCACAACCACAACCACATGTGCTCACAAACCACACGTTTCTATAGATACTCCAAGAACCACATAAAAAGAAGGACTTTGTGAAAATACACAATTCGTAAATACTAATTAGTTAGAATAGGTTCAATTGGGAATTATACATTTGGAAACGAACTAAAAGATTAATCAATAAAAATCTAATAAAGTTAACCTCATGCAAACCCACTTTCAAATCTACAAAAAAATCAATAATAAAATATACAAAAATTTAAATTTTAAAACAAATATTACGTACTTCTGAAAATTTAAAGCTTGAAAATAAAAAAAAAATGGGATGGGACACGATTTAATTCTTAACATTAAGAAATTATCATCGAATATTCATAACATAAGGCAAATTCAGATTCATGAAAATAGTTTATACAGTAATAAATTTTATTGAGAGTTCTTAATTTTTTTCTTCGACAAAAATCACAATATTGTATACCTCCATTTTTTGATGCACGCTTGTTCATTAATTTGACCCACAGGTCCCATGATCATGTTGTACTCCGATCATAAAAACGGTGAATTTTTATTAGAGAAAAATTTCAATTTTGTTAATAAAATCTTTAAAAATTATTTAATTTTTTCTTATTTTTACTAGATCTTTGAAAAAAATCAAAAAGCTTTCTTTATAGTTCAACTTTTAGTAATTAATTTATAATCGTATTTACTGTATTTAATTAATTTCAAAACTGTACAAAACAAAAAGATATGAGATTGTGTACATACTTAAGAGTTTGTAACAAAATTAGCAAGATTTATATTTTTGAAGAAAACAAAATCAATCTTGAGTTACCACATAAAATATTTTGTTCAAAACACATTTTTAAGTAAAAAATATGATTAATACTTTATTTTTCTTTTTGTTAATTTTGTAAATTTATTTCAGAATACGTTATAGTATGCAGAAAATAAGCAACATTATGTATCTTAGTATACAACAACCTCCAATGAATACTGCAAATAGACATCTTTTGTTACATTTTGTATCTGACACTACGAGAAAAAATACAAAATAAAAAGAAAGACATTTACTTGACTACAAATATCTGGAGGAAAAATCTACAATATGAAAAAAAAACGATGTCTGGAAATCGAAAATTTGGTATCTTGTTGGGGAGATATCCAGATATGTTGTAGACCTTCTTGAGTAGAAGCACTTTTAGGTTAGTAGGAAAGCTCGTGCAGTAACACGTGGAATTCATCAAACTTCAGACTCAAACATGCTCTACATCCAAAAGCAACAATCGTGACAAGCAAGTACATTTTATTAACTTCTCTAATGATAGATTGGTAAAAAAACACAAGAATACATCGTGCATTAGAATTACTTTTACAAGGCTATCTGCGACACCTAGAAATGAGGATACTCGTAGAGGGAGAAGGATAACAGATGAACTCCAGCGTCTTCAAATCTGTACTAAAGATGTTGAACTGAACTAAAAATGTTTGCGGATCTTTAGGATCTTCCTAAATCTTGATGGATTACTTTGGAACATGCTCCAAAGTATAATTTTTTTCATCAGACTTCCGATCTCTTTTGACAATTCTCCCTAACCACCATTGGCGGAATTAATTCCAAAAGCAGTTCTATGACCCGTAAGAAATTATGATTATCTGCTTTTGGTAGGATAATCTGACTGCGTGAAAATCTGCTATTGTAAAATCAATTGCGATATTACAGACTGTATTGAGGATTTATTATACCCAACTTAGATATCTGTGACCATGTTTCCCATTTTTAAGAAATAGCTACACTACTAACACCCAGTGACGCACTGCCCAGATTCACTGATGGGGAATTTCACCTTCACTGTATTGAGTGAGTTCCGTAATCTGTTGTATAAAGAAACGGATGGGGTTGCAATTTTGTGCGAATACAATTCCATTCTTTTCATCGGGATTAAAACATGCATTCCGCTCCCGAGTAGTGAAGTGATGGCATGTGGACAGATACAACTGTGGATAATGCACCACAGCGCTCGATGCTAAGCCGGCAAAGAAGTGGTGGACGAATATTGAAGACGTGTCTGTGTCGCGTATTCATGGGGTTAACCCATCGAGTTCACTACACTCCGATTCAAACATAGCTGGACCTCAAGTTCACGAGCTGGAAGGAGACTACTTTGTTGTCCAATCGGGAGCTCGAATACCAAAACTGTAAGTTCTAACAGAGCTCCCGATTGGATGATAAGTGTTCCCCTCTGCTTCCAGCTCGTGACCTTGAAGTGCTGGTATGCTTAAATTGGAGTGTGCAGACGAAAGAGCTGTTTTCGAGTTGTTCTTGTTTTATCTTCTCTTTGAGCAGACGTTGTGCGCGCTAGTGGCGCAAACCTGTGACAGAAACTGCCACGGAGAAGCGAGCTCTCCGAGGGGCGTCGGATTCCTTCGGCTCCACAGCCATCACTTCCCACCCGACCTCAAGTAGAGTCCCTAGATATAGAGAACAGCGCAACCGCCGCCATTGAATATCCTCTTTCCCGATAGCCCAGCCGGACAGCAATCAGGAACTGAAGAAAAATAATAACAATTGGCGACATTACGGAGATTTTCTAGAATATTAATATTGATTTCGAGTAGATTCATGGTTCTCAACGTACACAATACCACACGGTACCCATTTTCCTTATAAGTGGACATAAAATGGCGGGATCGGTGGAACAATGGAATGCGCTACTCTATGTAGCTAGGGACTCTAGCGGCGACTTAAGTCCCTAGATACAGAGAGTAATGCAACCGCCGCCATTTAATATCCTCTTTCCCGATAGCTCCGTTGGACAGCAATCAGGAACTGAAGAAAAATTATAAGAATTTGCCATGTTATGGAGATTTTCAAGAATGTTAATATTGATTTGGAATATATTCATGGTTCTCAACTTACACAATACCAAACAGTTCCATTTTCTTGAGAAGTGGACATAAAATGGCGGGATCGGTGAAACAATGGAATGCGCTACTCTCTGTATCTGGGGACTGTAGCCTCAAGGGCTGCGGGGCGCGGACAGGCGCAGGCAAACAGAAGCGATAGGCATTCCGCGGAGGCAGCGTGCGAGGGGCATGCATGCGGCGCTAGCGCTGGAGCCAGCCACCAGGCGGCAGCACCAGCGGCGGCGGCGGCGGCGGTGGCTGCCCGGGGCTCTCGATGGACTGACCTGCCAGCACCTCGGGTTCAGGTGAGAACGCGGAGTAGGGCAACTCTGCGGTGAGTGCGAGGCGAGGCGAGACAGGCGGAGCGATCAGGCAGGGCAGGGCACAGGGCGATCAGGGCAGGCACAAACAAAAAACAGACAACGCAACGTGAAAACAGCAAGCTCAGGCTCCCGCAAGCGCTCGCAGCGCCCCGCCCCGCTCTGCGGCCCGCGCGACAACTAACGGAGAAAAAGCTACTGCCTAGGGCGAGGCCGACGTTCCGTTTGTAGTACACACCCTTGGGACCTTTTTTCTTCAAAATTCTCTAATTTCCTAGTTTCAAATGCATTCTTATCATATAGCACTTGTGACACATTTCTACGCCAATAATTATGATGATAATTGTTTTATCTCGATAAAAATGCAATCACGTAATCCCAAAGCACATTTTCAAAAAAGCTGGTTCCATATTTTACTGTATTCCGTACGATTTCATAAACGGATCTCCCTTTCAGTTTTTGAATTTAACATTTGTTACATCATTTAAAGGCCACCATAATACATACTCTAGCGAGAGAATGACACGATGAAGTTACATATTTAACATCAAAGCGCTTATGGACTACTGTACTGAGCCTGGACTACAAACGAAATCTCGGGCGAGCCATAGAGAGAAGATAAAGTGCACATTAACTGATCTTTGCTCAATAGACCACGAGCAATCAAAACAATCCCCAGAAAGCTATTTCTGTTATACCTTCTTTTGAAAAGGTCTCATGTTTTAAGGTAAAATTATTTTCCATTCAAATGGAAGAAATGCACAACAACAAAGAGCATTTATTCTGTCTATAATTTTTTATGCTTTCTTAAAGCAAGGTATTGATACAAACAATATTCACAAATTAATTTACGTTTGTTTTCAAATGTGTTCTTTGTTTTAAGAAGTAAATTAAAACAAAATTTATTAGATATGAGGACAATTTTTTACACACTTATTTCGTGTTCTCAAAGATTTGTAAGATTTCCTTAAAATATAAAACAAAGGAAAAGAAATATTTCAAAATCCTTTTATTACTCGTGGATTTTCCTTTAAAGAGTTTCCTTGCTGATGTTTATGATATGAGGAATAATGAAGAATAAATAAAAATGAAGAGGCGTGAGAAAGTGTTTCGTGCTAATTAGAAAATTAAGAAAAGCTAGAGGATCTTGTGCACATTTATGAATGTGAAGGAAGGTAACATATAGCAATGTTTTTGTGTGTATTAAATCTATTGCATGCAGAAACGATAAAATGTAGCATATTTATTTATGTACTATTTGTTTATAATAATTTCATTAGTTCTGTTTGCACTTAAAAACTTCCTTAAACATAATACTGTTTCTTAGATTAAAATTAACAACTAATTTCTTAATTCAGACATTAAAACACGTACATTATTTTTTTCTATGTTATCATTAGCGTGCATGCTTTGTAACTATCAGAATTTCCCTTATTTCATAAGATGTCATAACGTCATAGCAATGAGGGTTTTGAAATGTCTTAAAATGTCTTGAAGTACGATTTGGGATCCCTTAATACCAATTTTTTTTAAAAAATCGTACATTTTACTTGATGCTTTTCTCTAAAATAAAATAAATTATAAAGAGGGTAGTATTCATTTGAGGAAAAGCATATTTCTTTTGAATATGGCAAACCCACTACTTTGTAAATAAATGTAAACATTTAAGACCTCTTCTATAGGTAATCTGTCTTATGCTGTTGCAATATCAATTTTTCACACAATAATATTGACAGTTCGTTTTGACAGAATGAATTTTATTGTAATGCAAATAACAATATTATTTTGCTGTAATATTCGATTACCAAACTTTAATTTCTATAGCTTACCCAAATAAGTATGCAAATAAACAGATAAGCAGTAAAACTTTTTTCAGCTAATGTGGATCTAAAAGAAAAGGCAAAATTAAATAAATTTAATATTCGAATCATATTTCCCAAAATATCAAGAATTTGTTTTAGATGTGAGTTCACTTTGAATAATTCTTATTACTTTTCTCCAAATATGACATTTTATCAAGAGTAACAATGTATTCTTATTGTAATATGCTCTATTAATTTTGTGAACCGATCGTTCTAAGATAACGTGATGACAGCACAATGAGTGAATTGCTGTGAATTTAATTTCACGGCATGGGATGGGATGGGGTTGAAGTCATCGGACCAAGTAAGTCTAGTCATTGGCATTGTCCACCTATTTATATTACCAGCAATAGCACGGCTGAAACACATATTCTAAAAAACAAAAATAGTCCATCGACACAAGGCCCTGATAAGGGTGTTAACAAAATTACATTTTTATTCACGGCCTGGATTTATAACGAACATGCTTTTACACTTTTTCCAGATATATTCATGCATGTTGTTCAGTGAAAATCTTTTGAAAAATGAGAAAACCACTAAAAACTATATTTCTAGGAGACATGCATATGTAAGCACGTCTAATCGGTGTAAAATAACACGTAAGTGTTGCATGAATGCAACTGAACGATAAAAAATATTTTTTTCAGTGTTTCGTAGAAACAATAAGAATACATAGTTACAATTTGTATACAAAATCAGTATCACTGGAAGGGAACCTGCAAGAGAAGATAAAATTTGCTATGTGTAGAAGCGGATATCAGTAGTAAAAGTTTGGGAACGGAGAGGAGAGGTACTGAGAGAGACTGAAGAGAAGATATTAAGGACATAAAATAAAGATGGAGGAAGAAGGAATTTGAAGGAGAATAACCGGAGCAGATAGAAAAATGATATGGATTGAAAAATGTGGGTAATTGAAAAGGTTGCAATGGGAACTCGGAGTTGAAATGCGGCGTCCAGTGAGAGAGGGAGCTAACCCACAATATTCAAAATACTCGTATCGATTTATGAATGTATTCGATTACATACCCATTAAATATTTCGATAAATCGATGTTTTGAATTTTTTGAGTTGACTCCCTCTCTCACGGGACGCCTCACATGATTAGGCGAGAAGAGAGAAGCATGTTTTATAGGATAATGATGAAAAGAAACGATAGGAATAGAAAAGGAATTACTTTTCTGGGAAACGAGAAAATGTACAGAGAATAATGTTAGGGGGGAGACGGTGAATGGTAAAGACAATGACAACAGACGGAGACACAAGAGAAGACAAGAGTCTAGGCAAGGCAAAGAATTTCTCCTCGTAGCGGGGAGGGTTGGAGCAGGGGTCGGATGAATTTTAAAAGGCAAAGAAAGGAGATATGAAAATGGGCCGAATATACGACGTAATTTACTTAGCGGGGCGCGGCGGCAGGCAGGGAAGGCGGGCGGCGCCGTTGACAAATAGAAAAGCGTCGGAATTAGCGCCGAGGAAGGGGAGCGAGTCGGGGCTGAAATGTCAGCACTCACCTCGTCGAGCGAGGGGGCGGGAGACGGGGACGAGGGGACACCTGATTAGCGGAGAAATCGACGTCACTGCGGCGGTGGAAGGACTTCACTGGGTAGGAGAGCGCGAAGAGTGAGGAAGGGCGTGATGGGCGAGGAAGAGCGTGATAGGTGAGGAAGGACGCGATGGGCAGGGAAGGGCGTGATGGGCGAGGAAGGGCGTGATGAGCGGGGAAGGGCGTGATGTGTGAGGAAGGGCGTGATGGGCGATAAAAGGCGTGATGGGCGGGGAAGGGCGTGAAGGGAGGGGAAGGGCGTGATGGGCGGGAAGGGCGTGATGGACGGGGAAGGGGCGTGATGGGCGAGGAAGAGCGTGATGGGCGGGGAAGGGCGTGATGAGGCGGGGAAGGGCGTGATTGGCGATAAAAGGCGTGATGGGCGCGGAAGGGCGTGAAGGGAGGGGAAGGGCGTGATGGGCGGAAAGGGCGTGATGGACGGGGAAGGGCGTGATGGGCGAGGAAGGGCGTGATGGGCGAGGAAGGGCGTGATGGGCGAGGAAGGGCGTGATGGGCGAGGAAGGACGTGATGCGCGAGGAAGGTCGGGGTAAAACGAGGAAGGGCAACGTTCGGGAAGTGACAAGGCATGTAGTCGGCGCGAGAGGGCTAGGCACGTTGAAGAGAGGTTTGCCAGGCTGAAGTCCGGAGAGCAGGAATGGGCCGGATGGGACGAGGGGAAGAGGGCGAGCAAAGACGTGGGATAAGGGGGAATAAGGTGGGATGTAGCCCGAAGAGGGGGTTGGCGGGGTGTGAAGCAGTAGAGTAGCGAAAGTTGAACGGGGTGACCCGGAGAGAGTCGCGGTTAAGGAGGGGCTAGGCAGGAGAGAGTCATGAATGAAGCGGGAGTGATCGGTAGTAATGTTGGAGAGAGACGGGGGACGGGATAAGTCTAGAATGAGGTAGAGGCGAAGCCGAGGAGCGAGCCGAGGTGAGATGTTGCAGGGGCAGGGGAGAGGAAAGGCGGAGCGGACAAGGCGGATCGGGGTGACATAGGGTTGGGCGAGGCAAGGCGGAGCGGGAAAGATGGAAGCGAGATCGGTTGAAGAGGGCAGGGCGTGCTGTGGTGTGGAAGGGCACGGGGAGACGGCGTTTGATGACGAGGGGTGGCAAGGCGGGAGCTTTTCCAAGGACGCTGCTTGTGCGTGGGAATAAAACCTGAAAGCAGCTGAGGGAAAAGAAAGACAGGGTGGAAGAACAAGGAACAAGGGGGAGGAGATGAGGTCATCAAGACCTCAACAGGGGATGGGGGCTGCTAGTGATCGTCGAGTGAAGGGACTTAAGGGCGGAGGAAGAGTGCTTTCCAGGCAGGGTGCATTTGTCGTTAGGCCTATCGGAGGGGGAGAGAGTGTGTGAGAGAGAGTGAATGTGTGTGGAGGGAGCGACCAGGGAACGGAAATAGGAGATTCAGGCATTTTCTCTCAAAGGGTCCGGGGAAGGTTAAGAACAGCAGGTGGTATTGGCACAACTACATAAAGTGAGGAAAACTTGACAATTGAGCCAAGAGCGTGAGAATAGGATCCCTCTCGGCAGGTGGTAGTGCGTAAGGTTGTGATGTCATTGCTTTGTGGAGTAGGAAGAGACATTAATTCTGTGGTCACGGGGTAAAAGTTCTTAAGTCAAAAATCTGAGTTTGGAGAAAACGAGTGTTACATTATTGAGCCAACGCTTTTTCCTACGCTCAACGCTATTTCCCAACGCTTTTTTTGCCAATAAGGAGGTACCATTTGTGTTCGATCGTTTAACTAAAATAAAATATAGGTATTTAACTTGTAGTTTTATTACTTAACCCAATGTCGCCAAAAATTGACTTAAGAACTTTTACCCTGTGACCTCAGAATTAGCGACTGAAAACACAGACATCGAAATAGCGGCGTCAACACGTTGCCAGGGTGGATGGAATCGTCCGCTCTGACAGCGTGCGTGGGTTGGGTCTGCGGGAGGGGAAGAGAGCGGGCGGGGGAGAGTGCGTACTCACCGGAGCTGCGCGTGGAGAACTGGAACCGCTGCGACACGTGGTTCCAGCCGAAGCGGTTTTTGGCCTGCACCGTGGCCTCGTAGCTGGCGCCGGGCTCCAGGCCGTGGATCATGTAGCTCATGGTCTGGCGCGACTGCTCGGTGGCGGGCGGCATGGACAGCACCACGTCGCTCCACTCGCCCTGGCGCGCCGCCCATGACCCCAGCGCCACGAACGTCTCGTTGTCCTGAGCACAAAATCACGCGCTCAGCGACACGCTCAGCATGGCCACTAAATACAACTAGCGTCACATTATACAACAGCGCCACGAACGTCTCGTTGTCCTGCGCCACAAACGCACGAGCTCAGCACAGCCACTAAACACAACTAGTGTTACATTATACCCCAGCGCCACGAACGTCTCGTTGTCCTGAGCACAAAACGCACTCGCTCAGCGACACGCTCAGCACGGCCACTAAATACAACTAGCGTCACATTATACAACAGCGCCACGAACCTCTGGTCCTGCGCCAGAAACGCACGCGCTCAGCACAGCCACTAAATAAAATTAGCGTCACATTATACAACAGCGCCACGAACGTCTCGTTGTCCTGCGCCAGAAACGCACGAGCTTAGCACAGCCACTAAATACAACTAGCGTCACATTATACCCCAGCGCCACAAACGTCTCGTTGTCCTGAGCACAAACGCACTCGCTCAGCGACACGCTCAGCACGGCCACTAAATACAACTAGCGACACATTATACCCCAGCGCCACAAACGTCTCGTCCTGCGCCACACATGCACGCGCTCAGCGACACGCTCAGCATAGCCACTAAATGCAAGTAGCTTTATATTCAAATCACGACTGATCACCGACATTGTACCTCAGCCTCATGAATGACTTGATGTTCTAAATAAGAAACGTCACTCTTTGTAACACATTGAACATCACTCGCAAAAGCTCAATAACACGTCATTAAAATAAGTGAATTTAAACTTGTACATCTAGTGAGCATTGACACTAGATGGTTCATCACTTCGAACTAATTCATCACTACGTTATTCTAAGCAAAAAATCCCTCAGCTCAAGTACACATAACGAAAGTAAACTATCTTTCACCCCAAAATTAAGGGAGATCATGTCAATATTTTAATGAATTGTTGCACAATAATGTAAAATGGTAGAAGATATCTGCTTTTTTTCTTCAGTATTTTGGATTTTTCACTTGTGAGTCCACTGCACTCGCTTCTAAACTCTTACATCTTGATATTTACAACCATAGATGCTCGTAACTGCCCTAAAGAAACTCTAAAACACAGACAAAAACCTAAAGTCTTAGATAGGAACATTATATTATTTATTACAATATCCAGGGTATTATTTTCGGTCATATTCGAAAATAACTGTTGACAGGTGATGATAACGTGCACCAGGCCTCCGCACCGAGCTGAGTCAGAGCAACGAGCCTCCAACTAAAAATTGCATCTATGTTGGTAACAACCAGATTACTTGGAAACTAGTGAACGGAACAACAATTTCAGCATCTGTTATGACTGTGGTGAGTACGCTATTTACGTTTTCTCTTGCTACATACTACAGCTCGTGCTACTACCATAATTTCTGTCGCTACACTCTCACCAACAAGGTGCCATTGCAGAGAGACTTTCCTTGCGCAATGTATTACAACATGGATTTTCAAATGGCGAGGAAGCAATCACAGAGTGGAAGGCAAAAGAAATGGGAGAATCCTAAGAAAACATGCCATAAACTCACTCTTCCTTCAAATTCCACATGAACCAACCTAGATTTCAATCTTGGCATCCAGACGTAGAAAGCAAGCAAACTGACCATATGACCAAAAGGTTGCCATATTTTACAGATAAAGTAATTTCTGTTTTGTGATTGAACAAATACTTGTGATCCGCGCACAGCAATTGGGCAGCTACCAGACGCGAGGCTCGCGGCAGGGAGGGGAGGGAGAGGGTGGATAGCTAGGGGGAGAAGGCCTGGAGGGGGGTGGCCCCTTCGCGACGCCAGCCGCGCAGGCCGACCCCCGGGACACGTGCAAATTATCGTAGCGCCGCGGGACACGCTGTATATTAGCGGCCAATTTCCCGGGCGCGCAGAGGAGCTCTCCTCAAAGTAAATAACGCGAATTGCTTCTTAAGGCGAAGGAATTTTATTACGCCTCGGGGTGGAATTTTTTATAATTAAAGTAGACCCAAGTTTTGTGTGTATCTAAAAGCGGGAACCCCTCTTGGTGGGTGAACCCTTTCGCCAGGCGAACTGCGTTCCGCGGCACCAGAAATAAAATTAACTCTAATTACTCTTATATGAATTTACAGAGCACACGCGACGGCGCTTAGCGGCTCTGAAAAGAAAAGTTGGCTGACAAGCCCGGAAGGGAGATGACGAAGTGGCGGGTGGGGGTGGGGGGGAAGGCGGATTGAAGTTGGTGGCTGACGGGAGTGCGGGGTGAGCTGGGTGGGGACATGGCGAGGCGGGGAAGAGTGGACAGGGTGGGGAGGGCGTGGCGAACGGGGTGCGGCGGACGGTGGGTTGGGCGGGACTGGGGGGACGGGGCGGGACGGGAGGGAGGGGGTAGGGCGGGGCGGACGGGGCGGACGGGGCGGGGCGGGGCGGACGGGGCGGGGCGGGGCGGACGGGGCGGGGCGGGCTGGGCGTAATGGGGGGGCGGGGCGGGAGGGGCCAGTCAGGCGGGAGGGGCGGGGCGGGACGGGCAGGAGGGGCGCGGCTGGCGGGAGGAGAGGGGCGGGGAGGACGGTCCGGGGCGGACGGGACGAGGAGTACGGGGCGGGGCAGACGAGGTGGGGCGGACGGGGTGGGGCGGACGGGGTGAGGCGGACAGGGTGGGGCAGACGGTGTGGAGCGAACGGGGTGGGGTGAACGGGGGGGCGGACGATGCGAGCGGGGTGGTCTGGTCGGGCGGTGCGGGGCGGGCAGGGTGGGCGAGGAGGGCGGGGAGGACGGAGTAGGAAGGACGGGGTAAGGAAGGCGGGGTGGGCGGAGCGTGGTGGGCGGGAGGCGTGGCAGGCGGGGTGGTGCGGACGCGAAGTGGGGGGACGAAGAGGCAGGGCGGGCGGGGGATACGGGGAATGCAAACGGAGGGAAATAGCGGTCCAACTGCTGCCCGTGCAGAAGGCAGCTAAACTGCACGAGCGGAAACACAGACAAGTGCACAGCACGTTTTGCACTCGTGATTTATTTTGGCCATTCCAGTTACTCAGAAGGATTAATTAATTTGGTCATTTCAGTTTATTTACAAGAGTTAGTAGCTGATTCAATTTGTCAGGACGTATTAAACATACATTTGGAAGGAGTTTAGAGTAGTTTTTAAGCTCATAAAATGCTAACAAATGATTTAGAGCGTATAGCTTGTTTACTTGACCCTCGTTGCGCCTTGAGGAACAATGAGCCATGACGTCACCGCGTTTGGAACAGCTGGAGGCCTGGGTACGCGACGCACGGCACTACAGCCAGACGCCCGCAGGGCCCCGCTAGCAATGGAGGGTTTGTCTAACCCTTCCCCTGTGCTACGCCTCGCATCTCAGCCCTCGATCCCTTATGCTCCGGGCCGCGTCGTCCCGCCCCGCCCCGCCCCGCCCCGCCCCGTCCCGTCCCGTCCCGTCCCGTCTCGTCCCGTCCCATCACGTCACGTCACGTCACGTCGCGCCACGCCTCACTTCAGACCTACTCCGCCTTACTCCGCCCTACTCCGTCCCACTCCGTCCCACTCCATCCCACTCCTTCCCACTCCGTCCCCTACTCCGCCCTATTCCGCCCTACTCCTCTCTGCTTCTCTCTATTCCGCCCTCCTCAAGTACCTCAACCGTCTCGTTTCTCCTCCCCGCGTCATCACGCCGCATCATCGCCGCGTTGCTCACGGAGCTCGTCCATTCCCTTCGCGCTCCAGATGAGCCGCGACGCACCGCCACGTCGCTCAGCACCACCCACACCACTTTACACGCACGTCCCGTCCCATCCCGTCCGGGCATCCAGGCATCCCATCCTCGACACTGCCCGCTCCGCCACGGCTCTCCACGCCAAGGCCAACCCTGCCATGATCCGCCCCGCCAGGGCCCGCCCCGCCAGAGCCCGCCCCGCCCCGCGCGCTGCCACTACGCTTCTCCGTCCCGCCACGGCCGCCCCGCCACGGTCCGGCTCGCCCACCCCGACCCGCCACGGCCCTCCCCGCAAGGCCCCGCCTTGAAACGGCCCACCCCGCAAAGGTTCGCCCCGTCACAGCCCTCCCCACCACGGCCCGCGCACCACGGCTCCCCCGCCATGGCCCTCACCGTCAGGGCCCGGCTCGCCACGGCCCGTTCCGCCACGGCCTGCCCCGCCCCGCTCCTCTCCACCACGGCTCGCCCTGTCCCGCGCGCCGCCTTGCCACGGCTTTTCCGGTCCCGCCCCGACCCAGCCCTGAAATCGTTTCACCCCCGCCCTGCCCCACCCCGCGCCACCCTGCACGGTACCGCCCGCCTCGCTCCAGTCTGCTCCGCCGCCTCCCACTCCGCCCCGCCTCGCTCAGCCCCGCCACGGCCCGCCCCGCCACCACTCACCCCACCACGGTTCGCCCCGACACGGGCCTCCCTACCACGACCCTTCCCGCCACGGCCCGCCCCGACACAGCCCGCCACCACCCACTCCGGAACGGTCCGCCCCAATACGGCCCTTTCCGCCACGTCCAGGCCCGTCATGGGCCTCCCCGCCACGGCCCGTCCTGCCCCACGCGCGCCGCCTCGCCACGACTTTCCCGGTCCCGCCCTGCAACCCCACCTCGCCCCGCCCCGCACCAACTAGCACGGCACCACCCATCCCCTCCCCGCCCCGCTCTCACCGCTCCGCTCCGCCGGCTCCCCCTCCGCCCAGCAGCGCGCCGCGGCCCGTGGCAGCGCGATCGCCGGCGCGATAATTACTGCGGTTAATTGCGGGCGCTATCAAAGGAAGCGCGGATTATCGCGCTGCGGGCGACGGCCGCCCGCCGCCGCCCCGCTGCCGGAAACACTCGCTCGCCCCCCCCCGCCCCCTCCACTCACGGCTGTTTGCTCTGGGGCACCGGACGCCTCGCTCCGCGCCACTCCGCGTCGCCTCACCCGCGTAATTACTCCCAATCGCCTGCGCCAGACGCGGTTTTCAGGCGTCGCGTCTCGCGGACGGATAATACAATTTGCCAGGCAAAACACACTCGATTCCTCAGTGCCTTTTCGTAAACAGATGCGATTTTAGTGCATTCCAAACTTGAGATATTTTAAATGTTTTTTTAATAGTATGTACCACTTATTGAGTGTAGGTCAGTACAAACACAAATTCTAACTGCAGAACTGCAGAAAAAAAAATGTTTTTTTCTAATTTCGATTCGTCTGAACATTGTACGAGACTTGACTCTTGTTTTCTACTAGACAGTTTTCTGCAAACGGGATTTCATTATTCTACTGACGAGTTTTTGAAGTAATTTTTCACCACGAAAGGTCCCTATTATGTAATTACTCCCAATCACCTGCACCAGACGTGGTTTTCAGGCGTCGCGTCTCGCGGACGGATAATACAATTTGCGAGGCAAAACACACTCGATTCCTCAGTGCCTTTTCGTAAACAGATGCGATTTTGGAGCATTCCAAACTTGAGATATTTTTAATGTTTTCTCTAATTTTGATTCGTCTCAACATTATAGGAGATTTGACTATTGTTTCTACTACAACATATTTTGCAAACGGTATGCGATTAGATTTTGAAGTAATAATTTTAAAACGAAAAAGTCCCTCTTTGATCATTTGCACCATCTGTAATTCTTCGTGATAATTTCTAACAATTCAGCAAAATATATATTTAAAACTAGCTGACCACCGGCGCGTTGTTACTGCAAAAGATATAATTGCCGAAATATTCTTTCTCGTTCCCTTTCCCTCTTTCCCCCGTAAATATTCTCTGTCTCGTTCCCTTTCCCTCTCTCTCTTCCCACCTTTCTCCCTTTTCCCCTGTCTATTTTTCCTCTCTATCTCTCTATTTTTCCTTTCTCCTTTCCCTCTGTTCTTTTCCCTCTCTTTCTTTTCCTCCCTCTCTCTTTTCCCCCTTCTCTCTTTCCCCTCTGTCGTTTTCCCCCTCTCTCAATTTCCCCACTCTCTCTTTTTCCCTGTCTCTTTCTCCCTCTCTCTTGTTCCCTCTCTCTTCTTTCCCTCTGTCTTGTTCCCTCTTTCTCTCCCTCTCACTTTCTCTCTCTCTTGTTCTCTCTCTCTTGCCCCTCTCTCCCTTTCCCCCTCTATTTTCCTTCTCTCTCTTTCCCTCTGTCCTTTTCTCTCTCTTTCTTTTTCCCTCTTCTTTCATCAACTTGCACTGCCCGCTCCTCATGTCGTCCTCGACGTTGTCCCACATCACACGGCAACGGCCAGCAACACTGAAGCTCAGGTGGATTGCGAATTATATCTAACTGAAGCGCCATCTTGTGTTTCAGCACTATTTAGTAGAGATACAATAATTGTTCTATGCCGATGTTCTTCCGCAAGAGCAAACAATAAGTTGACAAAGTTTTATCGCATTCGGATGAATGGTACCGCAGCGCATTAAGCACGAACCAACAAACAAACAGTGATTTTATATATTAGATAAACATTTGTTTACAAACTGTTTTAGATCAACGAAGTCGTTGACAAAGATCATTCAACAAGACTGTTATTTACTAAAAAAATATCAAAATCCGCGGTGGCCCGCTGCAGTAGCAAGAGCGCAACTCGCTTTAACTACACTAGAGCCGATAGCACCGAGAAGCTTTCCTCTCATCGCGAAAAGCAGCAGGCCACAGTGGTTGTGTACAGTCAAGAGCTAGACAAGGGCAAGTGAAACGGGGCGCCCACTTTAGCAGCCTTAAAGTCTGTGATTATGGTTTACGACGTGTTTTAAATCGTGTCCAAGTCAGTTGTTTTAAGATTTCCTGCTGATTGTATTACCATAGCTCGCGTCACCGACATTTGACACAATGAAATTACCGTAAATCGAACAAATTATTGGCAATCGGAACACAGAAAACCTGAACGCATTTTTATCATTTTTGCCTAATGGTATCCCACGTCTAAAGAATCTACCACATTTGGAACTATACCTCTCTGATAATTATCAGAGAATTATAATTCGACATTCTAGAATACACCACTGCCATTTTGTATGTAATTTTATAATGAAAAACAACGTAACAAACTCTGAGCAGGGAAAGGTGAGAACCGAGCCTTTAAATGTTACTGCAATCTGATAAAAATGTTGCCTTCCAATACACGCCGTAGATCAGTTTAGGTCTATAATTAGGCACTTAAAGTGCATTTAATTTTTACAATCTAATGTAGTCTGTACGTGGTGTGTAGCAGTTTATACTTTTACTGCCATTGAACGACAAACATGGTGGAATAGGCGTCATAACATAATTTACGGAATGAGGCTAACCATATTACCTCACGAGAGAAAGTAAATCAACGAAAATACCACGTGCCATTTTCAAAACGCAACCACTACCCTTGTGTTTTACTTATAAAGATAACAACGATTACATCGTAGTGCTCTAGACTCAAAGTGAAATATCCTCTTTGTAGTATTATAAATCTCATTTTCTTTTCCAGATTTTTTCATCAGTGACATTAATTTCATGCTTTTGCAACTCAATTTTAGTTTCAACAAAATTTATTTTGAAAGTGAGCATAGAAAATGCCGATCAGTAAAAATTTAACCACTCTATAAGCGAAATATATTTCCCTGTACTTGAAATTACTTTCACGAAATACTACCCTTCATTTTTACATATTCACTGCGCTCTGCCTCTTTTGCCTCAGTGTTTTTCATCACCATGCCCGCCATACACTTAACATTACGGTTCATCTGTAATTTTAGCACTGTCGCCTTTTCGCATTGACACAAGGTTTAAGATGTTTTACTATGTACTTCATAACAAAACATTTTATGCACACAGATCTGATTTGTACAATATGACCACAATTATCCAATATAAGAAAACAATATGAACAATACGAATATAACAAAACGAAGGAAAAAAGAAAAAGTAGAAGAAAGAATAAAAAGGAGAAGGAGAAGAATAAGAAAGAGCCTGTTGACCTAGAAAAATACTGTGTGCTCTGTATTTATATTGCTAGAACACCAGACGCAAAGAGCAATGAAGCTAGTGTTAAAATTGAGTGTCAGACAAAAATATACATTTTCAAAACCGCTTAAGCAACATGTTACAAAATTTACATGTTATAAAACTTTTTTCCTACAATGGCAACTGATTCTCCAAACGATCGGCAACCTACAAGTCACATCTAGGATTTCATTAGATTTACACCGTCACCGTTTGAAACCGATTTACAATACATTATCAACCAGAGAGCATCAGTTCCTTGGTGATTTGTCCAAGGAGTCTTAACGAAGTGACTCCGAGAAGGTTTTCCAACTCCGTTAACACAGAATATTTTGACAGCACTTACTCAGTCTGCAGTAGCGTAACCCTGCATAAAGTATTGAAATTAAAACACTGAGTCACATGTTATCAGCGTCTTTTCATCATTTCATTACACTTCGAATTCTACCAACTTTATAACAATCACCTGACATTTAAAAGAAACTCAGTTCTTACCTTCTATTGCAAGAAGTTATAACAAATGGAGAAAAAAAACCGGTTTTATAATACAGTTCTTATTGATAAGGATGTTCTCTGAATGCTTTCTACTCAGATGCAAAAATTAGGAGAGAAAATTAAGTACTTAATTTTTATGGATGGGCGCCAAGAGTAGGTCCGAACAGATAACAGTAAGCGGCGATGATGCGCTATCCGCGCCGGAAAGGGCATATGCTTTCTGATCGCGAAGACGTCATCAGAGACACCATCTGGCGGCCACGCGGCGAGTGACGTGGAAGCGTGGAAGGTGGAAGGTGGAAGCGGAGGCAGGGCGGGACGAAACTCACGCAAACAGCGATAAAAATAATTTACGCGCGCGCCGCGGTTCTATCGCGTTGAAGCTTAGCGCAGGGCCCGCCGCGCCGCGCCGCGGCGCCGAGTGCGAGCAAAGAAAATTTATGTTTACTCTCTGGGCTATCACGAGCGCACTTTTCCTAGTGAAAGTTCTGATAAGTCGCTTAACTGCTGTGTAGCCTGTATAATCATGTCGCAAATGAAATACTTTCATGCTGCAAGTATTTTGTCGTTTCTGTTGTTTTTTTGAAGATACGCTTAAATGGTGGAGCAGGAGGAGAGTCAAAGAAGCACAATTACTTCTAACAACCGTGATTATCATAAGTTTATCAATATTCATAAATTTGATACAAAAAAGGAAAACATAGAACAAGAACATTAGATTTAAAAGCCGTAAGACCTACATCTGACTTGACATTCAAAATGCAAGTACATTCTACGCGTACAATTGCAAAATACCTTTAATAAAGGTTGTCAGTTTAAAATAATATGTGTTTTATATTTTACGAAGAGAAAAGATGGAGAAACACAAAGAAATCTGACAATGACAAACAAAATGACAATTTTCAAAATAATTAGCGAGCGCCTTGTTTTTACGATACAAAAGATTTTTTTTCTGCGAATAGAAAAGGAATTAAAAATTAATTACTTAACTCAATTATTTGACTTCCCTTTACGTCTTCATTACTCCTGAAATCACATGTATACATTTTTGATGTGATTTTACTGATATAATAATAAAACATTCTTTGAATTGATTTATGTTAATATTTTTACTTCAAAGTAGAACAAATTACTCTTTCCGGAGCAACTATTTGTTTGAAGTATATTAATACATTTGAAAGTATAACTATGATACGTCTGTAAATTCATCTAAATATGTTTCTGGTTAATTATTATCAATTGTTTAAGTAATTTATAACCTGCATTAATAGAAATTACTCTGTAGGTTGTGTCTCCAAATCTGATATTATAAATAATGGAAGTTCTCCAGGTATTTTTCGTAATAGTTTAATTATTTATTCCCACCTTCCTCACAATACACCTTCTATACAAATTTTACGAATTCGTCTGCCATGAATTTTCATGTTTTTGTACGGTTTCTCATTCGTATTATTTTTTAAGGAGGTGATGATTATGAATTTATCTACGTCTTTTAATAGAACTTTTTCATTCTCATCTGTACGATACGGTGAATTTTGCAACAAATTTCGTTCAATTATGAATAAATTTCTTTACGCAAACTTGAAGTCATGGAACAACAATGATGTATGCTGTTATCTAAGTAAAAGAAAGCCAATAAATAAAAGCGTTGATGAAGTGACAGTGAGTACAGTATTTTTTCTACTCCCATTGTATAATACTGTTATTTAATGGCTGCAACCCGTTGCTTAATGACACTCATTACGATACAGATTTCATTATGATATAAGTTTTTGACCAATCACAAAGACGTTTACAAACCAAGTATTGACAATTAATCATTGAGAAATGTTCTAGTAAATGTTCCATTCGATTGTGTACATTAAAATTGCATTTAATATTATATTATGCTTCACTGTTTTAACTTCTTGATCATTAGTAATTTTTATAAAAATATATATTTTTTAAAATATAGACTTTAAAAATAAATAAAATAAATTGGATCGCATTTTCACTTTGATCCTAGTTGCCTAGCGCTGCAAACCAAAGCCACCTGCGGTGGGTAGCGCACTGACCGCTAGGTGGCCTTAGCTGAGTCCTGCATATCAACTGCTACGAGACAGCCAAAACGACAGAGGAAATGGCCGACATCGACTCTAATTGTTGTTTTTCTGTATAGCGTGAGTGGTGATTTGTTTTGTAACGTGGGTGAGTGAATATTGTGAATATTTGCAAGTTACTGAAATATCTGATATAAGTTACTGAAATATCTGATATAATTCACAAAATTATTTCAAGAAACAGTGTTCAGTACATACCTAACGTTTGAGGTTAAGCACATATCATCCCCCGGTTTTACCGGGCGGATTTGATATTTCATAATGGAGGTAGAAGAATCTGACTGGAACGTTATTGTGAATAAAAGAACTACGCAGAAAAGGAAACGAAAGGATGAGACGGGGGAAGAAATGCTCCCTGACATTCGAAACAAGAAGAAGGCTGATTCTACGGATAACGAAGTTGATAGTCCACCAGGATGGGAAATTAGTCCAGAAGGTTATTCGGAGAGAAGCATCGGTCCATACGGCGTATGGGTCGGTAACACAAATCGAAGCTCCTATAACTTCGATATTTACAGGATTGGCAAGATTGTTATGAAGAAATATCAGTCTATTACTGAAATCAAGAAGGAAGGACGCAGCAAAGCTGTTATGATCTTTAGTAAAAGGGAAGAGGCCAACCAAGCATTGAATGACGAGGATCTACAAAGCAATGGCTTTAAGGCTTTTATACCAGACTTCAGGAAGGTGAGGAAAGGAGTTATTAGAGGCATCCCAGTCAACTTCGAAGAAGAAGACCTTCTCAAGGATTTAGTCTCGTCAGCTGAAATAGTGAAGGTCACTAGATTAAATAGAAAAGATCCATCATCGACGCCGGATGAAAAGAAGTGGATCCCTACCACTTCCGTGTTGATCGTGTTTGAAGGTGAGATTTTGCCTAAAGAAGTCTCACTTTACTTGGTGAAATCCAAAGTAGATCCCTACGTTCGTCGCCCAATGCAATGTTTCAATTGCCATAAATTTGGCCATTTAGCAAAAGATTGCCGTGGTAAGAAGCATTGTGTGACGTGCGGAGAGGAAGAGCATGGCGGACAGTGCAAAAGGATAACTCCGAAGTGTGGGAATTGCAAGGGTGGAGCACCAATCTAATAATCGGGATTGTCCAGTTTTTAAAAAATACAATTGGTGTATGAAAAAATGGCATACGAAAATATTTCATACCCAGAAGCCCGAAGGATGGTTTTTGGAGTACCTACAGCCCCTAGAAGAGTGAAGGATGACTTTCCTACACCTGAAGAAAACGCTGCGTATAGAAATGCCGTTAGTCAGAAAATTTTCAACAGACGAAGAGATCTCCAGAGCATTGAGACGCTCGTAACACCAAAGAATGTGGTGGAGCACACGTTCACAACCTGAAACCCACTCTGGGTAACCAAGAGGAATCGGGTTCAACAACGATGACCTCAGACCCAAATAACTATCTTAAGGACGACCAGAAGAGTGTCAGTGGTAGTAGTACAATTAGTAGTAATAGCAACGCATGTTCCGGAAACGAAGAACCTGCTGTAGAGAAGACATCGAGTGCGACGAGGGTTGCGACGCAAAAGCAGAAACGACGTACTTCAAACTTGCCTATTGCTGACAAAATATCAAAAGAACCTGTAAAGGAAAGAAAAGGCAATAATAGGAATAAGAAGGTACTGTAAGTTCTTGCTCGATGTTTAAATAATTAGCCAAGAATCTGAATTCCTATATTTAAAATATATTAATAATAATGGATTCCAAAACTTAAAATATTACAGTGGAATTGCCGTAGCATTCTAAATAAAAGAGATTTTGCATTTTATGCGAGCAATTTTGACATAATTTTACTAGTAGAAACCTGGCTAAAAACCAATAATACCTTTATATTGAAAGACTTTGACATAGCCAGATATGACAGAATTGTTGGAGATAAAGGGGGTTTAGCAATTCTGGTTAAAAAAGGAATAATCTTTGATAAAATCAATTTAAACTTTCGCATGTGTTCTTTAGAGACAGGTTCAGTAATGATAAAGTCAATTATGGAAACATTTAGTTACCGTATGCTACAGAAAGGCCTCTAAATAATAATTTAGACGCAATTGAATGGAACAGATTATTTGACGCCATGAATCAACAAAATGCCCAACAATATATTGTAGGAGGGGACTTTAATGCCCATCATCAATATGGGGGAGCATGAAGGACTGCGCAAACGGACGTATAATAGCAGATAACTTGGACTTCGACAACTTTGTCATCTTGAATAACAAAGATCCAACCCATGTAACAATAACACACAGCGGTTGTTCCTACTCAAACATTGACTTAACCATAGTATCACCAGGCTTAGTTATATTGAGTGATTGGGAAGTGTTAGAGGATAAGTGGGGAAGTGATCATTTTCCTTTAAGTATAAAGATAAATGTTCGACCATCCTATCAACAAAAACCAGTATTTAAGTACAACACTAATAAAATAAATTGGGATAAATTTTCCGAGTTGTTAGAAATGAATAAAAAACAATTCAACAATCTAGAATTTAATAACCTTGATCCTATCAACAGATATGATAAGATCATTAAATTTTTAAATGATTCAATTGTAAAATCTCTTCCAGGAAAAATAGGTGATAACTCTAGTACAATTTATGACAAAAATGTAACTCAAAAAAGTTTAAAAAAATTGCCGTAAATCTAAACCTTTATGGTGGAATGAAAAATGTGAAAGAGCCGTACGGATGCGCAAAGCTGCCTTAAAATCTATCAGTTTAGCTATTCTAGACAGAAATTTTTTGAAGTAAAGAGAACGGAGGCTTTAGTGATTAAAACTCTTAGAGAGGAAAAAATGGAATATTTTAAGCAAAAATGTGAGGTAATCACACCACAGACTAAGATTTCAGACTTTTGGAATTTAATTAAAAAACTCAAAATTAATTCTAACAAACCACGGTCAAGTGAAGGGAATATGAAACAAGACAAATGCATCAGGGACAATATATCGAGTTTGTGTTCCTCAAAATTGCAAAAGATTGATGACCTATTGGATATAGAAAATATAAATGACTCTGAGAACGACAATGTGTTTCTGGAAGTCCCATTTTCGTACGATGAACTGGAATTTGCTATTGGTACTGCTAAATTGAGTTCTACCCCGGGACTGGATAAAATCAGTTACTTAATTATTTACAAATTACCTGAATTCTATCGTAGGATACTTCTAGACCTTTATAACGACTTTTTATTTTTTCACACTTTCCCAAATCAATGGAAAAAGTATCTCGTTATATTCATACCAAAAAATAATTCTAGCAAGGTCAGGCCCATTTCCTTGGCTTCATGTTTATTGAAAATAATGGAAAAAATGATAAAAGAAAGATTGTCATGGTGGTTAGAAAGCAACAAAGTAATTTCCGAAACGCAGTATGGTTTTCGAAAAGGTAAATCCTGCATTGATAATTTGAGTTTAATAGTTTCAGATATTCATGGCAGTTTTTATAAGAGGGAGGCAGTTTCAGCCTTATTTCTAGATATCAAAGGGGCTTATGATAATGTTGTCCCAGAAATTCTTATAAATGAATTGATTGAACTAAAGTTACCTAAGAAAATTGTTTGTTTTATAAAGAATTTAATTTTTGAGCGTGATGTAACCTTTTGCACCCACACGGATATTGTTGAAAAGAAAATCGTTAAAGGCCCACCTCAAGGGAGTGTCCTAAGTCCTCTGTTATACTCAATATATACAAACAAATTAGATAAGTTCTAGACATCAATACTAAGGTACTGCAATTTGCAGATGACGTTTGCATCTATATTAAAAACAATGACAAAGCGAAAAACCAAGTTAAGACATTAGAAATAGAAACCAATAAAGTGATACAACATCTGTATTCCAGAGGCCTTGAAGTAGCTCCCGAAAAATGTATATTAGTTGTTTTTGATAAAACAAAAACATAGATAATACCATTAGTTTGAAAATTAATAATTTAAATGTAAATGTTTCTGGGCAAGTGAAATTTCTGGGAATGTTACTAGACAGTCGTTTAAACTGGCAGAAACATACTAATTTTGTTGTAAATAAATGCAAATCAGCCCTAAAAATTCTCAGCTGTTTGAGGAGAACTTGGTGGGGAGCTAGTCCTAGATGTCTATTATTGTTATATAAAGCTTTAATTCGATCAAAAATAGAATACGGGGCTTTCTTAATATCCCCATGCACAGATACCTGTCTTGAAAAATTGCAAAAAGTACAAAACTCTGCGATGAGAATAATAATGGGTTATAGGAACAGCACTCCAATTAATGTGATGATAGCAGAAACAAAAATTCCTTATCTAGCTTACAGGTTTAAAGAAATGTGTTATAAATATGTTTTAAAATGTTTATCACTGAATGATAATAAGCTGATCAATATTTTAGAGACATTAGTAGAAATTGCTGAAAGTTTTATGTATGAAAATAATTTTGAAAAGTCTTTATTGATTAAATGCTTTGAAGATGCGCAGTTCTACGTGACTCTATAATATGTTGTAACTATCATTACAAATATCAGGGAGATTATAAATTTTCTTTTTATAAGCCTCACGTAGATCTCACAATCGGAAAAAAGATCGACAAAATGTGCTTCCCGGGAAGAGAATTTCAAACACATTTTCCCGAAACTAGTGATGTGACACACATCTATACAGACGGATCTAAATTAACAATAAATAATACAACACATGTGGGGTTTGCTACTTGGAGCTCAAGAGAGGATTTTAATCTTGCGCACAGAATCTTAGATGTTGCATCTATTTTTACCGCAGAATGCATGGCTTTGATTTTTACTGTGGAAAAAATTATTCAGACTTCCGCTGGACATTTTATGATTTTTTCCGATTCGGAGAGTTCTCTCAAAGCATTATGTAATACTTCTGGGGATAATTCACCCCTGGTATATATGTTAAGGCAAAAGTTAGCTTATGCCAACTCGATTGGCGTGAAAATTCAATTAATTTGGATTCCGGCCCATAAAGGTATTATTGGTAACCAAAAAGCAGATGAAATGGCAAAGACAGCGGCAAAAGGGGTAATGTTTCTTAATGAACCTGTACCTTTCTGTGATGTAGTGGCATTTTTAAGCATAAATGCCGACAGGAAAACAAAACAAGATTAATTCATGAAAGTAAACATAAAGGTTCCTTCTATTTTGAAAATTTCTATGTTGAATCATGTAGTAGACCTTGGTTCTATAATTTTGAATTTTCCAGAAAGGCAATTGTATCTATAAACAGAATTAGAAGTAATCATACCTCATTAAATGAGAGTCTAATGCGCAAAAATATTGTAAACAATAATATTTGTAATTGTGGAGAAGAAGTTGATTCCATTGAACATGTTGTCTGGAATTGTCACATTCATGAGCAGGAAAGAGATAGATTGTTAAAAGTAGTTCGTAAGATAATTGGTTATGGCCCATATTCGGTGATACCTTTTTTATCATTTAAAGATATTAATAACAAAGAAGTTTTTATTAGTATTGTTAAATTTATTACAAGTATTAGACAAAATATTTAAGTGTTTAAATGTATGAAGTAATTTTATGAATTTGTACATTAATAAATAAAATTTATTTGATTTTTGTAGACCTCATGTAAGGCAAATATTTTGTAACCTGGCTATGTAAACTTGTTTTTATATGCCAATAAATCATTTCTATTTCTATTTCAACTGCTACGAAACGATTCAATGTAACAGTTTAGTTCATAAAACTTACCAAAAGTAGAAAAAGTACCGTATGAAACTCGATGTAATGGGTATTAAGGCACTCGTGTGAAGTTTACGATACTCGTTCGTATCGTAAAATCACATTCGTGTATTAATACCCAACATTACGTCGTTTCATAATGTAGTATTTTATAGACGATTCGCGCTTTCCCTGAAATCGTCATTTACTTAATCGATTGTAGTTGTCTCTGCGACATCCAAAATCTATTCAGAGTCCAAATCTCAAAATGTGAAAATGATTCAAATATTTTTGGACCGTCAGAAATAATTACGATTGATTGATTCAGTAATAAGAGATTCCAGACACATCAACTGCTAAGGTCATTATTCCCGTAAGTGTAGCGCATGCTTTAATCGCAGGAGGAGGCGGTGATCTTTCTCCGCTCGCGAGCGAGATTCGAGACCTACACGTCGGGTAGCGGGGTTTTCCCCAACCAATTATCTCACGCCAGCGGGGCACTGCCGCAGCCGGGACTCTACACTCCCGTCCGATCTTTCTGTATGTGTGGTAGAGTAGCCCATGTAACTAAGAGATAAGGATAGGTTAAGGAAGAGGAAGGAAAGATCACGCGCGGTTTGTGGCCCCTAAGTTTGGGTTCTGCTCCGCTTTTTGCTTGATGAGGATTGGGAAACCCCAGGAAAAACAGAAGCGGGCCGATAGAATTCTCCACCATACTGCGACTGAATTCGATCTAGCTATCTGCCTAGTTTTGAAAATTACTCCGTCAACGGGACTCGAACCCTACGCCCTCCCGGTCAGAGGCACTACAGTGACATCAATTGGTACCCTGAGCCACGAAGTTAATACGAGAAGAGACACTTTAGAAGAGTTGACAACTACTTGAACAGATTTCTGGACGTGTGTTACAAGAAAATTGTTTATAGCCTATCACGTTAAATATTCAACTGAGGATTAGATCGACACATGTGTTTGTATAATAATGTATAACATTATCTAATCTAAATTTATAAAATATTATTATCTAAAATATTATTATCTAAAATATTATTTAAACCGGGAGAGATGGCTCAGTGCATCAACCTGTCACTGTAGTCCCTCTGACCGGGAGGTCTTAGGTTCGAGTTCCGACGACGGCAGGATTTTCGACACTAGCTTGTCAGCTAGGTCGAATTCAGTCACTGTCTGGAGGAGAATTCTAACGGCCGGCCGCTCTGATCGGTACTTTTCCGTGGTTTCTTCGATCAACACCAGGCGAATGCCGGAGCAGTACCCTAACAAACGGGCCACGGACCGCACGCGATCTTTCCTTCCTCATCCTTGTCCTATCCTCTCCCTCTTACACACACACTTACACTAACATGCACTACACTGCCACATATGCCGGGAGACCAGTCGGGAGCTTAGAGCTTGTCCCGGCTGGGGCGGTGCCCCGTTGGTGGGAGATACTTGGTTGCGGGGAAACCCCGCTAGTCGACGGTAGGTCGGCGCCAGATCTTGCCATCCAGCGGGGAAAAGATTATCGCCCCCTCCCGGGGGGGAAACACGCATTACACTTACGGGACTAATGACCTGGGCAGTTGACGCGCCCGGAAACACGAATGAATTAATTAATCAATATTATTTAAAATATTATTATTATTATTATTATTATTATTATTATTATTATTAAATTATCTAAAATAAATAAGAACATCTAAAATGTCTCACGTCACTTCCTACTAATTTGACTTTCGTAAAACCCGTCTGAGCAGCCTTCCGTGCGTGCGCTGGCGAACAAGAGCGGTCTCTGCTTTGACCATTCAAAGTTTCGGAAACGCCTCGTCCTCGTCCTCGTCCTCGTCCTCGTCCTCGTCCTCGTCCTCGTCCTCGTCCGCGCCCGCGCCCTCGCCCTCGCCGCTCGCGAGAATCATTTCTAGCCGCGTGCCGCTGACGCAGCCGCGGCTGGCGCTCCCCGCCTCGAACCGCCGCCCTCCTGCCACCCGCCTCCGCCAGGCGGCGCGCCGGGCGCGCGGCGCTCGTCTGTTTTCCAAACAATTTCATTTAACCCTCTCCCGAATCTCGGCGGCGGCGGCGGCGGTGCGGGGAACGCCGGATCGGCTGGCGGGGGGAGGGAAGGGAAATGGTTGGAGCATGGGCAAGGGGAAAGGGCGAGACGGCGGGTGATGGCGAGGCGAAGTCGGATTGGAAGGGGCGTGGGTGGGAAAGGCAGGTTGAGGTGAAAGAGTAGAGAGAGAGGGTGGGGGCAAGGAAAGCAGAACGGGGCGACGTAAAAGGAGAAGGTAGGGGTGAAGCAGGGATGAAGATCAGAGGCGTGGGCAGGGGGGGGCAGGAGCGGGGCAGGGTAGGGGGTAGGAGTGGAGGCAGGGCGGGGGCAGTGGCGGGGTGGGGTGGGAAAGAGGCAGGGCAACGAGCGGGTTAGGACACGAGTGGTGGCAGGGGCGAGTTCAGGGGCGACGGCAGGGGCAGGGGAGGTGGCAGGGGCGGTGGAAAGGGTGGCGGCAGGGGGGCAGAGGCGGTGGCAGAAGCGGGGGCAGGGGCAGGGGTAGGAGCGGTGGCAGGGGCGGTGGCAGGGGCGGTGGCATGGGCGGGAGCAGAGGCAGGAGCAGGGCGGGGCAGGGGCTGAGGCGTGGGCAGGGGCGGGGCGGGAGAAGGGGCGGCGGCGGGGGCGGATGTTCAAGTTATTGTTAGGGGAGGAGGCAAGGGTGGGAGTAGAGGGTAAGGCGAGGGGCACGGGTGAGAATAGGGGCGGGATTGCGGCGGGGGAAAGGGACTGAGCTAGAGCAGAGGCAGGTCTGGAGTGTGCAGGGAGCGAGGACGAGAGCAGGGGTGCAAGCGAGGGCAGGACAAGTGCTGGAGCAGGTGCGGATCAGTGGGCAGAGGGGACCGGCGGTAGTGCCTGGGCGGGGAGGGAGCAAAACCGGTTGCGAGAGAACGCCACGGAGGGCTCGATGGCGCAAACAGGGAGGGTCGGCGGGGGAAAGGGCGGCGAGAAAGCAAAGGAAAGGGCGGAGGGCGAGATTGTGCGGGGTGGCTGCAGGTCGGTGGCACAGCGCCCGCCTCTGACAGCCAAGGAAATAAGCGGCTTGTCATGGGGCCGCAAACACTGTCTCACGGCTGCGAGAGAGAGGTTATATTTAATACAAATTGGATCGTGTAAGCGTAGTACACGGTAAGTAAGCGCACGAGTTGAAGTTCTAATAACGCGCACCAGATAGAGACATCACTGCTAGCGGTTTGTTGAAAGGAAAATGTTTTTATGTGCTTTGATGTTCCTCTGTTTTTATTGCAACGCGCTTCTGAGCCTTGAGCCATTCGTCAGAACAACATCCAGAGAGAGAGTCTGAGTTTATTTTGTGGCACTAGTATGATATTCGTTTTCATCCAGGACCTGAAAAATTCTTGACTCCATGGAAGTTGTTGGCGCTGAAATATGAGAATATCCCAAAAAGAAAACTGCGTTCTGTACTAGTAGCGTGAATCCTTCTAGAAGGTATATTCCGAACCCAATACTTTTAATTCCGACAAAATAACAAAACGATTTCTTTATGCTTCTACTTAAAGAGACTGTGTCGTATTGAGAATTCAAAACTAAGAAATATACAAATGAAACTTTTCAGTTTCCATGTATTTGCTCGAGCATCAGAGCATGCTTTAAAAATATTATATCTGTCACCATGTTGTTAAAGAGAAGAACAATCAGGAAGGTATTTCAAGAAACAGCTATTATGCTTTGAAATTTGACACAAGCATTTTAATTGACTTACCGTTCATATAATTAATCTCAATTTCCTAAAGGAAAATTGTCTCAATGGTGTATTATGTGTGTATGTATCGGTGTGTGTGTGTGTGTGTGTATGTGTGTGTGTGTGTATGTGTGATGGTAGACTCACCTCCCGGCCAGTCTTCTTGGGGTTGCTCCGCGGCTGGGACTGCAGCTTCTCCCCATGTGTTGTCTGTGTATGTGTGATGGCAGACTCACCCTTCGGCCCGCCCTCTTGGGGTCGCTCTGCGGCTGGGACTGCAGCTTCTCCCCATGTGTCGGCTGTGTATGTGTGATGGCAGACTCACCTTCCGGCCCGCCCTCTTGGGGTTGCTCTGCGGCTGAGACTGCAGCTTCTCCCCATGTGTTGACTGTGTATGTGTGATGGCAGACTCACCTTCCGGCCCGCCCTCTTGTGGTTGCTCTGCGGCTGAGACTGCAGCTTCTCCCCATGTGTTGTCTGTGTATGTGTGATGGCAGACTCACCTTCCGGCCCGCCCTCTTGGGGTTGCTCTGCGGCTGGGACTGCAGCTTCTCCCCATGTGTTGGCTGTGTATGTGTGATGGCAGACTCACCTTCCGGCCCGCCCTCTTGTGGTTGCTCTGCGGCTGAGACTGCAGCTTCTCCCCATGTGTTGTCTGTGTATGTGTGATGGCAGACTCACCTTCCGGCCCGCCCTCTTGGGGTTGCTCTGCGGCTGAGACTGCAGCTTCTCCCCATGTGTTGTCTGTGTATGTGTGATGGCAGACTCACCTTCCGGCCCGCCCTCTTGGGGTTGCTCTGCGGCTGGGACTGCAGCTTCTCCCCATGTGTTGTCTGTGTATGTGTGATGGCAGACTCACCTTCCGGCCCGCCCTCTTGGGGTTGCTCTGCGGCTGGGACTGCAGCTTCTCCCCATGTGTTGTCTGTGTATGTGTGATGGCAGACTCACCTTCCGGCCCGCCCTCTTGTGGTTGCTCTGCGGCTGAGACTGCAGCTTCTCCCCATGTGTTGTCTGTGTATGTGTGATGGCAGACTCACCTTCCGGCCCGCCCTCTTGGGGTTGCTCTGCGGCTGAGACTGCAGCTTCTCCCCATTTGTTGTCTGTGTATGTGTGATGGCAGACTCACCTTCCGGCCCGCCCTCTTGGGGTTGCTCTGCGGCTGGGACTGCAGCTTCTCCCCATGTGTTGTCTGTGTATGTGTGATGGCAGACTCACCTTCCTGCCCGCCCTCTTGGGGTTGCTCTGCGGCTGGGACTGCAGCTTCTCCCCGTGCGGGGGCTGGCGAGGCAGCTTGCGGTACATGAGCTTGAACTCCTCGATGGGCGAGAAGCTCACCACGGACCACGTCAGGTTGTAGCGCTCCGTGTAGCGGCCCAGGGGGTTGCTGCCGAACTCCGCCGTGTTGGGCACCCCTGCGCACACAAGGAAAGCGCCATTAGCATAGATGTATACACAAGTTCATATTCTTTAACAAAGAGCGTGTCACATTGTGGCATGGAAGTGTGGTGTGAGGCAAGGATAGTTGGATGACCCCGCAGCTGCCGCTGTGACTTGTAAGCGGCGGTGCCATCTCGACCTTTCGTCGATTACCACGTTTTGGCTCATAGGCGGCCAAATCAATTAAAATTAGGCGCTGGACTTAGAATACAATAATTTATATTAATTTTTTGCTGAGAATTAATAGAAAGGTGCACACATTTCAAATGGAACGCACCCGAGATTGAATTTTTTCTGCAAAAAACACCGATTACCATAAGAAAGAAACACTCCTCGCATGAAACTCTTTGAACATACTTTCAACCGCTTTCCAAGATGACCGCCGGAATAGTCCCACATCCCAGGCGCCGGAGGCGGCTCAAGGAGCGCAGGCAACACCGTACATTGTCGCAATTTCTCAGAATCCCACTCTTTTCCAGATAATACGTGACGGAATCACATTGTTTGAAATTCTGCAGCCGCGCGGTCTCATGACAGGTCGCCTTGCCAGTGTAAAAATTAAGTAATACGCGCATAATTTCTGCACTGAAGGTGGAATTACTAAATAACATTTGGTAGCGATTTTAAAGCCCAATGGCGTTGCATTCGCTGTCAACCAAGGCGCGTTTGGCGCGGGATTTTATTGCTCTCAAAAATAGCGAGATATAAACTGGAAGGATGTAGATTTCTTTTCGCTCAGATACAGATAACATCGCCAATTTTTCCATACTTAATTATTCTAATGCTCTAATACCGAGATATGTTAACAGTCTTAATGCTTGTCGTTTTCAGAATCTTTCCGCATAACCAGAGCGCAGAATGAACGATTAGCAGTTTCATCGGCACAATAACTTCAAAGTTCTCCCAATATTTTTCAACCTCAACACCAAGAAACACTTGAATGACATTCTTGGTGGGATGTGCCGGCGAGGAAACGTCCTGCTTTCCGAAACGATCGGGAACTGACCGCGGTGCAACACTGCGGCAGACGATTAACTCATTAACGCGCAAATTAAATTTGTGCGCATTATGCTCGCCCATTGTTGTCACGTTCCTGCGCACACAGGAGCCGTTACAGCCGTCTAGCAGCATGTTTTTGTAACATTTTGTTGCAAGTAATTGTTGCATTTCTGGTTATATGTGTATTTTGTTCTATAAGAAGAAGCAAAACCGTTAGATCTTAGCTACATATGCCCCGTAAACTTCGGTGCGGACCAACCACTGTTTGCTTTACACCGGCCTCTCCCTCCGTCTTAACCTGAGGTTAGCAGTTAAGCACGATTTTAAATGAAGATTCGAACCGACGTAAGACATGTGTACATCCTGACCAGGAGTATACTCTCTTAGCGATCACGGCTAAATCGACATCTGGCAAGAATGAAAAATCTTGCTTATATGTTTCGTTTAGGATGTCTACATCTACTGAAGAAATAAAATACACAATACATTGTAAAAGAAGCAAATTTCTCAAGAAATTAGCGTATGATACGATGGGCAATAATGGGTTGGAATCAACATGAATCACCCATGAGAAAATCTCCATCAAATGAAAACGAAGGAATCCCCTCCCCTACCGCCTGTTCTTCCATCAGAGAAGCATTGCGCACGAGACCACACGAGCGTCCGAGTGGTTTGCGTTCGCCCGTGGCGGCGACCACGTGGTGCAAACCTCGCGGGGTTTAATTTTCGCCGCAAAAGGGAGCGGACCACGCAACATGCTGCGCGCAAAAAATTGGAAAATGCTATTGTAAATCTAACGTAAATGTAAATTGACTAGAAAGCTATGAGTAAATATTCTACAAAATATTAAATATTTTTAATAAAGAGGACATCGGTGTACAGGTTTACTCGTGTTAGGTTAAAATATAAAATTGGCAGATATGTCTCATTTGAATTTATAACTGACAGAGTTTGGCTCTGTCGTGTTCATAACTCTTAATACGATTTTAAGGGTGATATCTTTTCTCAAAATTTGAATTGAATAATATCTGACAACTTAATTAAATTTACAGTAGAATTTTCAAATTTCCAATCAAAAATTTAATTTGGGCGTCAATGGGTTATTGGAATCAACATGAATTACCCATGAGAAAATCTTCATCAAATAAAAACGAAGGAATCCCTTCCAAGGAAGGAATCTCCATTCAAACGAAGGAATCCCTATTTCCAATCCAAAATTTAATTTGGATGTCAATTGGTTATTGGAATCAACATGAATCATCTATGAGAAAATCTTCATCAAATAAAAACGAAGGAATCCCTTCCTAGGAAGGAATCCCCATTCAAACAAAGGAATCCCTATTTCCAATCCAAAATTTAATTTGGGTGTCAATGGGGTATTGGAATCAACATGAATCACCCACGAGAAAAATCTCCATCAAATGAAAACGAAGGAATCCCCCTCCCCTACCGCCTACTCTTCCATCAGAGAAGCATTGCGCACGAGACCACACGAGCGTCCGAGTGGTTTGCGTTCGCCCGTGGCGGCGACCACGTGGTGCAAACCGCGCGGGGTTTAATTTTCGCCGCAAAAGGGAGCGGCCCCCACGCAACATGCTGCGCGCGAAATCACGAAGCCGTTTTCATTGCGGGTTGTTGTTGTTGCATCCAGTTCTGCGGTCGCTGCGGCTTCGGGATTTTCGAGAAGTCTCGCTGCGTTTGCGTTGCGGTCGCGGGGCAGGTGCTCGCCGCCCACGCGAATGGACGGGGGGGTAGCGAGGGATGGGCACAAAAATAATAATGTTGCGTGGTAATTAAATGTAAACTATGTTACGCGGGATTCGGGGATTACTTTTATTCTTGGCGGCGATGTTCGGTTAGCGTATCGGACCGTTATACCCAAGTTCGCGCGTTCAACCTGGATCGAAGCGATGGATTTTTAAGGGCGAAAAAATTCTTCGTACGCCTTCCTTCAGAGAGGAAGTGAAGTCGGCTGTCCCATGTTAGTAGATTTACTGCATGTAAAAGATCCTCAAGCCTAAATGAAGCCTCTGAGCAAAATTCAGAATCGCGTGTTCGTCGCCCAAGGAATACCTTCTTTCTCCGCTAGTTGGTGAAAGGAGCGTAGCGAAATTTGCGCGGTCAGACGAAATAGCAGGCCTCATGGTCTGAGTCTCGTCACGTAAAATAAGGCATTAATTCAAAATTCAATTCTTGAAAATGTCTGTCGAAAGCTATTATACAGTGTTCGGCAAAAAGATATCCTGTATTTCAAAGGCAGTTACAAACAAAAACAGGTTTTATCCACTTTTTAGTTACCACACCCCAACTATAAGAGTTTTTCTGGCTAAAATTCGCCGTTGTCTAGCGCAAAATAACATTACTTTCTCTTCTTACGGAGTATTGTAAAGCGACGAAGTAAAAGATGTAAAGAATCTAATATATTTAATGATATCTAATCATGTCTCTATACATCCCCAATGTAAAGTTTCTGCTTTTAAGACTCTTTATCACATATTAATTGTAACTATAAATTTTTCTCATTGTTGCGAACTTCTTATTGCCCTCTTGTTATTCCGTGACTTGTACAACTAAATATTGCCATTAATGTAAAGGTCAAAAGTATAAACATTATTGTATATATAAAAATTTTGTTATCATAACTGAACTCTACTTTTTTGTAATTACGTTTTTGTTTCTAAGTAACTGTATTCTCATTGATTTGACTATTGTTCATTATTTCTAGAATTGTATCCTGACGTATAACTGAGGTTAAAGCCGATAAAATAAATTACTGAATTACTGAACTGAACACTACTCCTCCAGTAACCAAATTTAAAATGCAATTGTCGTTAATGACCTCTGATGTTGATGCGACAAATAAATTAAAAAAAGAAAAAAAACTTTTTTGTGATCAACGAATATTACGCCATTTCACGTTAATTGGATTTACAAAAGATATCTGGTAATTTGCCTTCTCGACTGTTGACACGTTGATGAAATCTTTCTCGGAAGTTGTTATAACATTGCTTCGTAGGGAAAAGTCTGGTTCCAACACAACGGAGCCACAGTTCCCATTTTGAGGCGTTCTCTAGCGATTTTGAGAGAGTTCTCTTTGCGAGGAGACATCTTCTGGCGCACGAATCACCCGATTTACCACCTTTTGTTTTTTTCTTTGGGGGCCCATAACTGTTAACTGGTGACGTGCCTTCAAACTTCTCTTACCAGTGACGGGTGGTCTGTGAGACCTCAAAAGTTTGTCAGATTATTTTCGATGTTCTATTTTATGTTGACTTGACAATTCTTTTCACGTTAACAATGCTATAATAAACAAGAAAATAAAAGTATTTTTGTTAATATGTAAAATGAAAAATAAAATTATTTATTCCTCGCCGAGTAAATTTCTGGCTATAATTTGTTCCATACTGTTTCTTAACTATTAATTATCTTAAGAACTCGTAGAATGGTTTGAAATATTATTCACTATATAAAAAATCCTTCATTTAAATACGATAATGCATTGTTACACGAAAATTAATAAAAAAAATTGCAACGCACATTCACTGTGAGATGAAAAGTCTCACTACTGCTATGTGAGATCTGCGAGACCGCTCCGAAATTTCAACTGACCCTCAATTGCGAACGGCTGTCACCGTATCCGCTGGACCGCGTGTGAGTGTAGTTTAGAAAAAGATAGGAGGGTACTGTAAAGAAAGACGTATTACAACCTACTATAAAGGAGGGCTACGCATTTACTTTTCCTCAGCGGTCTCAGAGACCGCACGTCCCCAGTTAAGGGCTAAAGACGCAAGCTTAAAAACTTCGCCCCACAACCAGCAAGCATTCAAGGAGGCATTTAACCCAAGCTGTGACGTATTCCACGGAAAGTGGCAGGAAGAACTATGGACAACTTCCGGGAATGGCTGCATGAATGTGTCAACAGTGGATGACGCATTTTACCGGACGTAATGTTTACAAACAAATAATGTAAAATGGCTCACATTTGTTGTTCTCAAATAAATGTATTTTTTCTGTATCTTTCTTTGTTTGCAACTGCCTTTTGAAATACGTGAGGCTAGTTTGCCGGATCCTGTACTAACGTGGTGTTGTGGCTCTGTCACAGCGGAATAGACAATGCAGTTGCGAGTATTAGATGATCCATTATGATCGCCAAACCAAACGTCATTTAAAGTAATTTTATATTTATTATTTATATAGATAACGTTCTTGGTTTATTAAATGCAAACTAATAAATTACTTATCACGGAGTACGTATTTTTCTATTCATAGATCTACTAAGTAAATTGTGACTATTTTTGGAGTGAGCAAACAGATGTCTATTAATGTCACTGGGGCATGTCTCTGTCTCTACATTTATGGGAAATGCAGGGGAGATCACCATTGTTATTTTATTTGTTATCCGTCAACATTGGTTTTTGTTATGTAATTTTACAGAGCAATAAATTTAATTCACCCTTGCCATCTCCCAACCTCGGCTGTGAAAGCAGGTCTCAATCACCTGAGCAGCGTTGGAAGGTTACATATGCCCAGGTGTATCCTTTATTTATAGAGTATAGCTTGCTCTGTAATCTTAGAGTTTTGTCTAAGTGTGATTTAAGAATGGGCTGCACTTCAGGTAGGACGATGCGTGTAAAACTGCTTGAATATAACTGAGAACCGAAAGTACAATATTATGTACATACAAAATACAATGAAGTATATAAGACGACTATTGTTACATTAACTCTTAACTACAGACATGAGTCAAATTGACTCCACCATGTCAATTTTCTATGAATTGCGAGAATTCCGTATGATTAAACTGTATCACCGGTCTATCTTATCATCAATATCACCACACTGATTGTTGTGTTTTTGCAGCAAATTTCTTTCGTCTGTTCACTTACTGGGTATTTTCTGACGGTTGGTACAAGTGTGAGTCATTTCGATTCCGTGTCTGAGTTTACGCTTCTGGTTTTGTAAGCACTAGTCCCCTATATATTGTTATTGTAACGAAACTGCAGCAGTTGCAACCTCCGACCCTTCTTCACTGTGCAACACCCGCCGCGGGAAACAACAGCAAATCCAGCTCCGGAAGGCCGCAACCTTTCGACTAAGGCCCTGGAGGAGGCTTCGCCCAGGCTCTGAAGTGCCACAAAGTTCTTGGCAGGCAAAACTGTGCACAAGCCCGCCCCAAGCCCTCACATGACCCACGCCAGGTCTAGCCCTTCGTACTCGTAGGGCGTGTGTGACATGTCACCCATGAATGCACTCTGCGGTCGGAGGTTTTTACGAGGTCCTACAACTCGTAAGGCGTGTCTAGGATGACAATGGTAAAAAGCTGCACAGCTGGAAGCCGATACTCGGCATTCCCCCTTTCCAGCTCGTTTTCACATTATTGCCTCAACATCGTTTATAAATAGAAGAGTATCCCGAATCGATTAAACAACGAAAACTTTATTTTACATACCAGTAAAATACGTGGGCATCCGTGACATGCCCAACGAGTTAATTAGGGATTTTCGAGGGGTATCTGAGACATGCCCTACGAGCTGTAGGCCGGGTCACATTACATACCGATACGAGCTAGTAGCCATTATTCTTGTGGCATCCCTGACAAGCTGTAGGGCGTGTATTATGCGCGTTGTTTGCGAGTGCAAAGGGCTTGTTTCGCCTCGCACCACAGTAACGAGCTCCTCTTTGGCAGCGGCTCCGTCACTTTCTGTCCCGGGTCGCTTATGTATGTATGTATTTATTTGTCATTTCAAGTCGGGTTAACAAGAATTTTGACAGCTGTCGGTGTTTCTAGGCCTCAGCCCTGTTTGTATTTATTACCCACTTCTGGGGATTTGGGAGACAAGTGGCGAACATGACTTATACTCATCACTGAACCTAGCTAACGTGCCTTACACAGCTACAGAATCAGACGATTTGGGTTAGAAAACTACAGCTTTTATTTTGCACCAGTCGGGAATCTAACCCAGACCGTCTCACGGAAAGCTAATGTGCCACCCGAGACAATGAGCCACCCGAGAGATGTGATTCCATTAGTAATATTCTGAATTAATAATTCATGTTCATTGATCATTTGCAAAAATCTCATATTAAATAGTCTTCTGTTGTAGCAAATTAGAGCCAAGTAAAAGTACATCCTTAAGTACTTAAAAAATGCTATTGTAAATCGTATCGTAAATTTAAATTGACTAGAATGCTTTCACGAAATATTGAGACCATGTGTTTGTATTTCCGATCCATGTGATGCAACAAATATACCCATTTCACACTGAGATCAAATAATATCTTCCTGTAAACGTCCAAAGAAACTTAAATAACCCGAAAAGGGTAACTTAAAGCCGGAACTTTAAAGTTTTACAAATGAATGTGAGGATGCAAAGAAGATTGTTCGAAGAAGGTTCGATTGGGCGAGAGACAAAGTGGCGGGGGCAGTTTCGAAGTGAAAGAGAGCAGAGAGAGCGTGCGTGCCCCGAGGAAAGGAAGTAATGGTGTACGTAAGACGTGAGCCCAAGTGAAAAAGAGAGCAGAGAAAACTTTTTAAGTTGAATAAGTACGCGGCCTGAGAGGGCGCGGGGGCGAGGCGGCAGGGAAACGGCGGGGCTACCGAGAGGACAAGTTACAGGGTAAGTTGAGATGGAAAAGAACGGCTATGAGGGGAACCGGGGCTGGAGTTAGGGGGAGTATAAAAGTGAATGCAATAGCTGGCGAAGTCGGCAAGGGACGGCCCGGAAACGTCAATAAGACTGTCCGTGAAAGCGAGTTTAAAGAGCGACGAAGAAAGTGGATGTGCAAATGGTAGGGAGAGCTTTTGAACAAACGACGGGCACTCCAGAGATTAAACAAGCATTGCAGGGAAATGTAAACCATGATGACTTAAAGAAACCCAAATGTGCATCCGTAAAAAGTTAATATCAATACTACGTGCATTAATTACAAAAGTGTATATAGTCTTCGTAATTTTCTTACATTTGTAACTCTATCTCCAAATCCACCATTTAGTGTTTGAATATTTTTTGACAGAATGATTGGAATGATTATTTGTGAAATAATACGAAACTCAATTCTTACTCTTTCACAAACTTGACTAATTTTAATACAAAATATATTCTCGTGTCATTAATTAATATTGTTTTCGAATTAAAAATAAAAGAAGACTCATTCATGTCGTCTTGCGGTGCTCTTTTGACTTAAAAATGATTATTTCTTCTCTTTTTAAACAGCGAATTGGACCATTTTTGAAGTATAATTTTTGCACTGGTACGGAAATGACTATGCAATTTAGAAAACATCTATAAATTTTTGGTACAGAATAGTATTAACAACCAAAATTTTGGTATTTCGTGTTAATCGTAACTATGAAGTAAAAATAATACAATTTGTTTGTCATATTTTTTTATTCAAGAAAATTTTTAATACGACGATCATAAAAATTGTTGTGAATACAATATTTTCTCAACAAGCAGAAATACCACGTTTAACAGGCCAGAATATACCATTTCTTGCATGCAATCACATCTAATTAGAAGCATGATAGTTATTACTGCAAGCAAACGATCACAAGTACGTAATTACATGCTAATAATCTGCTGTTTCTTTTAACTTTTCGATCTCCATTATTCGTTCAATAACAAAGCTGAGATTCTCGTGAACACAAATAACCCTGTGCGTGCACCTACTAAAGACGCAAATGTGCAATAAACCACTGCGGATAACAGGCTGTTACAAATATATGACGCAATATAAGCGCAAGAAATGAACTTGACTTGGCACGAAATATTCTAATAAGGTAACGCGACAATATAAAGACCTCTCTTATTAGCATCCAAAGCAGTAAATTCAGAGTCTTGAAATTTGAAAAAGTGGGTCTGTCCGTCTCACCTCTCGTCAGTCAGACAGACTGACCGACCGAACGACCGTCAGTCAGTCAATCAGTAGGTTGGTCGGTCTGTCAGTCCATCTCTGAGTCAGTTCGTCTGTCAGTTAATCCGTCTAACAGTCAGTCCGTCTGTCCGTCTCTCTGTGAACAATAGCGCCTAAACTATACGTAAGTTTTTTTCAAATAAATATTTACCGCTGGGTCTGGCCCGACTCGAATTCTGCGAATTTGAAAAAAAAATCTTAAATTTTGAGGTAGGTTGTAAGAAACCCCGGGAAAATGTTTCAAAATTTTCTCAAAACTGACTCCAGTTTTTTAAAACATATCTTCCAAATATATAGTGACACAATATTAGATGATACGATACACTTTTGAAGGTCGCTTATGTTCGATTTTCGCTGTTATCTCATTGTTAAAAAAAGATGTTCCTTGTATTCGAAACTGTCTGGTAGATTTGTGCGCGATTATTCTTACAAGTCACTCACTTTCCTATTTTGTAACCGACGGCGGCAAAAAGGGCGTTTGGTGGGGAAAATCTCCATGTTTATCCCGCGGCGGTGTCTGTCGACTTTTCCGGATTCGCCGCTGCCAGCGTGGTGAGTGGGGTGCCGCGGCGTTGGCCGCCGCTCTGATGGACAGCTCCCCGTTGAATGGGCGTGATGGGGAGGGGGGAGGGCTAAGTCGATACAAACTTGGAGATTTCTAGGGAGCGGAACAAAAGACCGCGAAACTTGCTGGCGAGTTCATCAACGCCACCGTCGACCTTCGCTCCCGAGCGACGGAGGCGAAGATGGAGTGGGGGCAGGGGTGGAGGAGGGGGTGAAGGCGGGATTGTGGGAGATAGTCAAGGCAGAGGTAAGGTAGGGGTGAGGGCGGTGTTGGAGATGGGGGGGAGGCCATAGAGGGGCGTGATCGGTGGCAGAGGCGGGAGATGCAGGTGGGGGTGTAGGTAGAGGCGAAGCGGACGGGGGCGGAGGCGGGGGGCGGAGGCAGGGGTGGAGGCGGTGGGAGGCGGTGGCGGAGGTTGAGCGCAGGCGGGAGCGGGGGCGGGGGCGGATGCGGGGGCGGGGGCGGGAGCCGGGGCGGGGGCAGAGGCGGTGGCGGAGCCGGGGGGTGGAGGCGGGGCGGGGGGCGGAGGCGGGGGGCGGGGGGCGGAGGCGGGGGCGGAGGCGGGGGCGGGGGCCGAGGCGAAGGCAGGGGCCGTGGCATTGGCGGGCGAGGATCGGGTCAGGGGAAGAGACCACGGAAGGTGGAGGAGGCTGAGCGAGCAGTAGGGGGGGGCGGAGGCGGTGGCTATGATGGAACCGGAGCAAGGGTTGGTCAAGGTATTCAGCAGCAGCGAGGGGAGGAGATGGGAGCGGAGGCCGGAGAGAGGAGAGGGGGAGAAGCGCTGGGGTCGAGACAGCTGCAGCCGGGATGCTCGGCAAAATCACATCAGGAAAGCGACAAGGAGTACGCTCTTTACTTTCATCTCGACCCATTCGTCATCGCCGTCAGCTTCATCATCGTTCTCATGTTTAAACAATTTTTTGTGATGATTGCCCATTAGAATATTAATTTTTTCTCCAGGTTTAATCATAAAGGCGCAGCGAAGAACTCTAAACTTTGGACTGAATGTGAAGGCAAAGGAAATAGATATTGAAAGGTCGGACATGAGATGAAAAAAGATTCCTAGAAACCTTCAAGCAGACCATGTACGCAGACGCGCATGCATAGAATTTGATTGACGAGGCCGATGGCGATTGGGAAGGGGGAGGGAGAATGAAAAGAAACCTCTGTGTGTGAATGCAGCTGACGTCCGTGATAGTGACGTGGGAAGGCACAAGCGCAGTTGTCCAGTGCACCATCTGAAAGATCTGCCAGCGAGGGTGAGCGAGAGCAGAAGGGCGAAAGGTGGTGAGTGGGAGGTGGGAGACGCCGGCTGCGAGGCAACTGTCACTCGTATGTATGGGGTGGGGGGAGCGGTCACCCTAGACTTGCCCCCTCCCAACCCACTCGACACAGCACAGTGCTCTCGTGGCGAGAGAACGAACGAGGAGGGGGCGGATTAAGAGAAAAGTAGAGGGGAAATGACATAAAGATTGGGTTGTACGTACTATCCTATATTTTCTATAAAGGGAACACGAATATGATAGAGTATTCACTCCTCAGTGTCATTAAGATTTTGTTGCCTGAAAACAAATTATTAACAGAAGAATAAAACATTTTACAGTTTACGCTGTACCAGAAAGAGGAAATATCAATTCAATTAGCAGAAATTAAAACTACAACTCCTCAACCTTTATTCTCAGCCAGTGCCTTAGAATCAACTCATAAGAATTTGAATTTTTGAAAATGTAAGGAAAGTTTGATAAATCGGGAAGTGCGAATAAATAGGGAAAATTCTTCTTTAGGTCATGATCTCATGTGTGTAACTTGTAGCGTGGTAATGACCGCAGGGAGTTTTTATGACTCATCGACGCGACCACATGTATGTTTCAAGTTCGTGAATAATATAAGTTTAAGTCACTATTTTCCTAAGTTAGTCCACAAGGTTTCCACACGTTTGTTATTCCACTGTTCTAAAAATAAATAAAAAGTCAGAGAAATTAAAATGATTTGTTGAAGTTTCATCTGTTATCTCATTAAATTATTTTACGATAACATTGCATCGTTACTAAATCGCTTGTACTGAAGAATTGAATTGAATTGAATTGATGCCTTATTTTACGTGGCGAGACTCAAGCCATGAGGTCTGCTCTTCCGTCCGACCACGCAAATTTCGCTACGCTCCTTTCACCAACTAGCGGAGAAAGAAGGTATTCCTTGGGCGACGAAACAGGCGATTTGATTTAGCTCAGAGGCTTCATTTAGGCTTGAGGATCTTTTACATGCAAGTAAAACTACTTACTGGGACAACCGGCTTTACTTCCCCTCCGAAGTAAAGCATACGAAGGATTTTTTCGCCCTTAAAAATCCACGGCTTTGATCGGGTTTGAATCCACGAACTTGGGTACAGCAGTCCATTATGCTAACCGCTACACCACCGCAAACAGCAATAATCAAACCGCAATAAGAATGGGTTAAACCCGGAAGTGGCATGTCAGGTAAGCAGGTCAATGTCGAAATGTAATATTGAGGCGGTATTTAGCATTGTTTGGGCAGGAATTTAGTACACTCATGGTTCAATAAATTAATTTTTTGTTTTATTATAATTAGAAGATTTATTTCGTACGTTTCAGATATCTTGCTGAGCAACAAGAAAGAGAAGGCGGATTATAAGTTCCAGAAAATTAAAATTTGTTTTTCGCTCTTAAATTAAAATTATAATGGAAGCAGTTTCTAAGTTGCACACATATTCGACATTTTGAGAACTAGCTTCTACCGATTGGATGGTTAGTTTGATAAATAAATAAAAGGCGATATAACATAATGCAATTAAAAATAATTAAAATTAGAAGAGATTGTGGAGTCGCATCATGCGAAAAATATTTTCTGGCTACTAAAAAAATTAATTATGTGCAATGTAGGGCACAACATAACCAAGAAGACGAGAGAGCCATTGTTGAATTGAACGTACCATTGTTGTATCTAATCAAGATACTGAAGATGATTTATTCTCATCACATGAAACAATATAAAGTATTCGTTCAATTTCATTGGTTCTGTGCAGCCTGAAGCAACAAAGAATTGGAATAGATATCGCAAGCCCATGAAAAGAAGCATTTTAACATGTTTGTCTGTAGGAAAAAGTGAGAGGAACTGCATGACAAGTCTAAAAGCGTAAAGCCAGCAAGCGTAAGGAAGATTAAAAAGCAAAAGGATTTATAGCATAAAGTAAAGAATAAATAAGACACTCAATTTCCGAGGATTTTAATGTTGGTATAATTTGTTTGGATTTATTGCCCAAGAACTCGAACAAAAACATTTCAACAGAATCCATCACTTGTAAACGAGCATTTATTAGAAATTTCACTTTTCTGTGGGTTTCTGCATTTGTTTCAGCAGTAAAAAAAATACACATATTCTAAAGAAGAAGACTGATATATATTTTTCTTTCACATTACTTTTCTTCATTTATTTCAACGAATTTGTTATCCATTTTCTTTTATCAAATCGTAACTCAAATTTATTTTGTATAATATTTGTTTCATTTACAATCACTTGTGTGTACTTTTTACAATATAAAAGTAAAAGTAAATGCTTAAACAATTATTTTCGTTGACTTTTCGTTTTTTCCCATTTTGAGGTTTACCAAACGAGGTTTTGAATAACCCGAGTTTCCACTTTCCTTTTCAAGAGCTATAAATTGATAAAAACGATATTTTTGATGACACATTTTGACACATCAAAAGCTAAGCATCTTTTCTTAACGATTTCACTTGAGTATACGTAATAAATCTTTTTTTTCTTTAGCGCTTATGGAGTTAAACTAAAACACTTTCCGGTTAACCCGGCATTCCCCCACTACAACCTTCGAAGGTATACCTTTCTACTTTTATATAAATTCGTTCAGATTTCAAACTAACCACACTTTTGTAAAAGTTTGCAAAGAAAACATCTGTACAAAGTCGGTCTATTACGGAAAAGCATTCAGGAATGTAAAATGTCACGTGTCGGATCATTTGCTAAACGATGCACTTCGAGGAATCGAACCCCGGTTCGTTTATTGACTGCTCGGCACTTTTGAAGACCCATAACGCTGACCTCTAGCGAACGCGATCCAATCTGATCAAGGGAGCTGCTCTTACGAGGGTAATTATTCGGCGAAATCGCTCTTCCAGCGTTGGGGAGCGGCCGCCATAACACTTTCAGAGGATGACGGCCCAGATAATGGGGGGGACGCGCGGATAGTCAAGAAAATACGACATGCTCTGCCGACTTTCAACATGATTACAGCAGTTAGGACTCATGACCCAGGGCTGATAGCTCACGCGCAAAATTCTGTGGGGCGGGGTGGGGTGGGGTGGGGTTACGGCGGTCTAAGATCTTCGGCGGAGAAGTCGTCTTCTCTCCCTCCCTTCTGGGCCATGCGAGGTTCCACGGGGTTTGGAGAAAATGTGCTTGTGTGACGTTCCGAAGGTTTCTTCTCTGGGTTGCCAGATTGGGGAATTTTCCCCCCAAAATGGGATTTTTTTTCGTTGTGGGAAAGAATGGGGAGCATAAATGGACGAGAAATGTTTGGGGATTTTTGGGGGAAATTATTTGCTTTTATATATGCTCTATGAAATTATATGCTTCTAATATTTCTATCCCTTGTCGAGATAGAAATATTATTCTCTTAACTATTATGAATAAAAAGGAACAATAGACGTTATTCTGTCTCATATGTATGTGTCAAAAAGAGAAAAAAAGCGAATAGCATAGAGAAATAAAAAGATGAGGAAAAGGAAGACAGTAGCAACCCAGAGGACGATGATTGGTTAATTTGGATTATTTGAATTTAAGGTACAGGCAATGGAATCGTCAAGAATTGCTCATGTTGGTCCGTAATTTGGAGACTATTTTTCGTTTCAGAGCTGGGGAATTTTGTTTCATTGGGGAAGTTATTTGGGAAAATTCCGTAGTAGTTGTAGGGAAAGTGCTCACAACACATCTGGAAACTCTGCTGGGACGTTGGAAAACTGAGGTATGAAAGAATAGATCAGGAAGTTGTGAGGACTGATGAGAGAAATGTTGAATTGTGTTCAAACATCCATTTTAAATGACACCGATTCATCGAAAGAAATCATCTACTGTAATACATCTACTAAGCACATTTGTTCAAGTTATTAGATGCAACTAAACACATGTATTTACGAAACAAACAAACGACACTATTTTTCTGCAGAATGTGAACTACACTACACCATCTGGCTTACTATCATCAATAAATTGCATAACAGGATAAACCCAGATTAAATGGAGGGCTTTAAAGTTTCATTATGTAACGTCATTATGTAACTTTAAAGTTTGATTTATGTAACGTCAAAAATCGTTGATGACTGTTTGACGTGCTCTGGGGAGACGTGAATTCTGTGCAAATTTTCTGAAATTGTCGGACCCCTACCCTAAACAATAGTTAAATTGAAGACAGATGAAATGAGCATTTTTGGTAAGATTTGGAGGAAATTCTCTCCAGTGTAATAAAAACTATTTGCAAAGGCAAATCCGCTACAAAGTTGGGCTATTATCGTAAGACTAACACTCTAAAGGAAATGTAGGTAAGTTACTTCAAAATTTGATTGATTTATGTAACGTCAAAAATGGTTAATATCCGTGTGTGACGTGCTCTGGGGAAACTTCATCTTCATGCCCTTCGTGAAGAAATTATTGAAAATGAGCTCTTCAATGGTGCTTTAAAAAGAGACTTTTCAACAAAAAAATGCCAAAAAAGGGAAAATCACGACAGGCAAATGGACAGAATGTGCTCACCTGACAGTTGCAGGTGCTCGCGCGCCTTGCCCAGGTTGTTGTCGGCGACGCAGCTGTAGTTGCCGAAGTCGTTGCTCTGCACCTTGCGCAGGATGAGCGTGTGCCGCGAGCCCCGCACCTCCATGATGTGGCGCTCGGACGTCTCCAGGCGCAGCGTGTTGCGGAACCACAGCACCTGCGCACACGGCACACACTCGTCAGCACACATTCATCAGACCACCCTACAGGTGCTCAACAGTAGAGCAGAAGACACTCATTGGAACCACAGCACCTGCGCACACACGGCACACATTCGTTAGTCAACCCTGCAGGTGCTCAACAGTAGAGCAGAAGATGCTCTTTGGAACCTGCGCTCACACGGCACACATTCGTCAGATCGCCCTACAGGTGCTCAACAGTAGAGCGGAAGATGCTCATTGGAAACTGCGCTCACACGGCACACATTCATCAGACCACCCTACAGGTGCTCAACAGTAGAGCAGAAGATGCTCATTGGAAACTGCGCTCACACGGCACACATTCGTCAGATCGCCCTACAGGTGCTCAATAGAAGAGCAGCAGATACTCGTTGGAATTACAGCACACATTCATCAAATCACACTACAGGTGCTCAACAGTAGAGTAGAGGATACTCATTGAACCGTTGCACCTGCGCACGCACAGCACACCGCCATCTGGTCACCCTACAAGTGCTCAACAGTAGAGCAAAAGATACTCATGGGAACCACAGCACCTGCGCACACACGGCACACACTCGTCAGACCACCCTACAGGTGCTCAACAGAAGAGCAGAAGATGCTCATTGGAACCAAAGCACCTGCGCACACACAGCACACATTCGTCAGATCGCCCTACAAGTGCTCAACAGAAGAGCAGAAGATACTCATTGGAACCACAGAACACTTTCATCAAATCACACTACAGGTGCTCAACAGAAGAGCAGAAGATATAATTTGGAACCTGCGCATATGACACATTGTCATTATGTCACATCAGCACTTACATCAGATCGCCGTGATGGCAGGTACTCAAGACAGAGCAGAGTAAAGAAATTTCATTGAAAACATATAAGCACACCGCCAGCAGCACACATCAAGGACACGGGCACATCAGATCGCAGTACAGGTACTTAACAATAGAGCAGAAGAAAGGCACGTCAACGCCATAGCAGAAGAATATTCTTGGAATAACAGTTCTGTGATATCACCATGCTAATAGTCGCAACCGGAAGATAAATGCAACTTTTTATTGTAAAAGAAAAAGAAAATACTCTCCTCCATTAAACTATCAATTATAAGTAAAGAAAACCAATACTCAAATAAAGTTCAAATGCGTTCTTGAGAGTCAAAAGTATTGTTTCCGCAACCTAATATTCGTCATGACTAATCATCGTTAAAAATAAAAAGGTGATTGACTGTTGAACACAACCAGTAACGCAGTAATTCGGAAAAGCATCATGCATATTTGAACATCGAGATTAGTGGCTACAGGTTTACAGAGTCAATCTCAGGCTTATTTTAATCGTCCCTTGGAGATTCCCTTTGAAGGATTTACCCGGGCGGTGGCTCGTCGGCAGCGAGGTGTAAGGGACCGGTCCCTCTCCAGAAGCCCCCGGAGGGAAGGCCCCGCCGAGGCGTCCGGCATCGGAAGGTCGACCCTCCCGCGCGACGCCCCGGCAGCCACGCCCCCGCGCCCCTCATTAACAGGGAAGGCGGAGGAAGGAAGGGAGGGCGGAGGGAAGGCGGAGGGCGGAGGGAAGGCGGAGGACGGAAGGGAGGGCGGAGGGAAGGCGTAAGGAAGGTGCCCGACAACGAGACGGTGTTCCCCAAGGACCAACCCCCTGGCGCCTTTTTCTCTCCTTCCGATCTCACCTGTTCGCTTCTTCTTCTGCTCCCCCCTCCCGCCTCGGCGGGCGCCCTGCGGCCGGATCTGGGATTACAGATTCAATAGCGACGCGCCCGCCGCCCTGTCGATGCAAATACCGCCGCGCCCCCACAAAGGGAAAGGGAGGGGATGGGTTGGGCCGCGCAGACAGAAAACTTTCCCTTTTCATTCGGCGGCGCCCACGAGCCACACAATCTTCGGCGCCGCGCCGGAAGTGACGCCCGGGCGGCGGCATCCGCTTCCGCCTGGATGAGGCGCGGGCGGGGCGAGGTGGGGGTGAGGCGGGGTGGGGGGCAGGTCGCAGGCGGTGCCGGCGGCGGAGCGGGGGCGAGCTGGAGCGAGACGGGGACGGGACAGGGGCGGGCGGAGACGGAGGGATGCGGGGGCGGGGCGGGGTTTGGTGGGGGAGCGGAGCGTGGCGGGGGGCAGGGCGGCGGCGGGGTGAGGTGGGGTGGGGCGAGGAAGGATGGGGTCGGGGCGGTGGTTGGAGAGGCGGGGCAGGGTCGGGGCAGGGTCGGGGCAGGGTCGGGGCAGGGTCGGGGCAGGGTCGGGGCAGGGTCGGGGCAGGGTCGGGGCAGGGTCGGGGCAGGGTCGGGGCAGGGTCGGGGCAAGGCCGGGGCAGAGGCGGGGACGGGGGAGCGGGGAGAGACGGAGGCGGGGCGTGTGGTGGCGGGGCGGGGCGCGGGCGGGGCGGGAATACGCAATGGCGTCGCGACGCCCCTGGCGACGCCGCAATTTCGACCGCGCCCGCGGCCCCGCGCGCTAACGCAATTAGGCCCTCGGCTGTTTGTGTCCCTCCCTCGCTCCCCCCTCCCTTACCGGCAAACGACCCTCGCGGTGGCCCGCTTCTTTTTTTCTCTCAGAAGAGGCAGAGGTAGAGTTACACGATTTCGGGGAAAGGCTCTTTTAAAATTTGTAGGAAGATAATGTGGTGTTTACCGTAAACATAACGTCTACATTCCAGACACGTCTTCGAATTTCGAAATACTATTGCACAAAATCCATAGAGAGCAAATCAGATATTTGTTATTATTTTCTTGGATATTGATTTTGACATATCTGACTACACAAATGGAATGATTAATCAGAAGATTATTAATAGTAAGAGTTTTACTCACATTTTGAAATCAAAGTATCACGTGCTTATTTTTAGCTCACTATCAAATAAAACTTAATTATTAACAACTGGTAGGATGTGTCGTAATACGTCTGCTTGGCGGAAACGTTGGCCCCCTTTCCTAGGACGTGGTGTCTCGTGAACAACCAAAGAGCGACTCATGATGTTAGTAGTTTCTAGAAAATACTACAATAACTCTCTCTCTCTCTTTGATTACCAGCCACGTGGCAGGTTGGCTGTCTAGAAGCCACTAGCGCCTTCTTGTTGGACGGGTCCTGGAAGAGTGTTCAACGGTAGTTTGCCATTGCTTTCGCTAGGGGCGCTAGTGCGCCAATTTTGACGTTTATTTGAATACTAGATAGCAGGTTAGATGCAACATCCGCAATCTTGTCCAGTAGCTCAAATCGAAACTCTGATTGGTGCTAAATTGCTAGAGGATATAATTTGGTCAGGGTCGCCCAAGTCCCTTTCCTGGGATCTGTTTTACATGCCGACAAGCGTCCGCATGCATGCCGCCGATTTCTGGCACCCAAGAAATCCATCTAATGTGATCGGGTTTGAGCCTGCGAGCTTGGGATCAGTAGCCCGGCATGATAACGCAAATACCATCAAAGCAGGCACTACAATATCGTACACAGAAATAAAAATGTAAAGAGACGCTTCACGAACGCCCCCTTTGCCTCTCGCCACGTGCAAGTCCGGCCTTCCAAGGCGCCTGCCAGCCCCTGTCATCAAAGCGCGCGCCGTCCAGTGCGCAGGTGGCGAGGGCGTCCGCATGCTAATGCACTCCCCCACCCCCACCCCGCCCCCTTGGCTGTCATTTTTCGACCCCTCGCCCGCCCCGCCCCCCGCGCCCCGCGCCCGGCCCCGCATTAGCCACGGCGGGCGCGCGGTATTGAGAATTCATTCGCCTTATACATATTGAAGCCCTGCGAGACGCCGCCCGCGCCGCACAAAGCTGTGGCAGCCACCGCGACTAATGCCCGGCCGAGGAGCAGCAGCCGCCGTCGCCGCCCCCGGGGGCTTTGCCGGCGCTGACCGCCCCCAGCCCCCGCCCCGCCCCTCCCCCGCCCCGCCCCCCCCCGACCCGCCCCGCCCCCGGCGCTCGGGCGTCTCGTGCGGGGGCGGGGAGGGCGCCTTTCGCGGCGCACACACAGCGGGACGAGGAGAGGGGGCGGGGCAAGTGCCGGGCGGCGGCCGGACTCCCGGAGACGAGCTTCACTCACGGAATTAAGGGCGCTGGAATTGTCTCATGCTTAATTAAGGGCGCTGTAATAAGGTAATGTGAAACGTCAGATTTGTTGTCATTTCCAAACACTATAACAGCTGTTTTATCGTCTACATTGATCATCTTTATTCTAGATAGGGACGGAGCCTGTTCTAAGAACAAATTATTTTCTTTGGGTTTTATAAGAGTTTTTTTATATAATATTTTGATTAAAACAGTTAAGTCTTTCTGTCTTCATCTATCTTTTAGTATTTTGTCATGTGATATTCATTCCTGGAGTTTTAAAGAATATATCCTTCTAGTCGAAATACTTAATTCTTAAACATTATTTTTACGTATATTTTATATATGCCCCTACAGTTTACTACGAAAGCCCAGACGAGGGGACTCCCGGTGACGAGCTTCACTCACGGAATAAAGGACGGTGTAATTGTCTAATGTTGAATTAAGGGCACTGTAATTGTGACATGTAAGATATCAGTTTTATATGATTTCCGAAAACTATAACAGATATTTTATAGTCTACATCGTTCATAATAATTCCAGATTAGGAGTGAGCCTTCTTTACCAACCAATTATTCTCCTTGGGCTTTATAAGAGTTTTGTTTGTTCTTTTGCTTAAAACTATAATGCCATCCTATCTTTATTCATATTTCAGTATTTTGTTATGTGATAATCGTTCTTCAAGTTATAAAAAATGTCTTTGTAGACAGAATATTTGATTATTAAATATATTATTTTTGGATTATTTTATTTACACCCCTACATTTTACTAATAAATTTCAGTAAACTGACTCAACCAATTGCACCTGAGAAGCGCACACACATCCAAAGACGTCATGATACGGAATACCACAAGATGAGAAGGAAATGACCATGAACCAGAGATCAAACTCACATCCTCAAGCTCAAATATTCTATTTCAAATTCCTCAAATCCCACACATCGCATGCTTATTTATTCTTATCCTCTACTCTGGGCATCTCTCAATGTGTTAATTTCTTAATACTACATGCTTTACCTAACATGAAAACATACGGGATATACAGAACATCTGCCGAGTAATGTGGCGGAGATTACGCGTTGTACCTGCTAAGCGATGAGATCTCATTCTTTTAGCCTTGACGTTCCCACTGTTTATATCCTTTACGATTCGCATGAGAATACCTCACAAGAAAGATCAATACTTGTTTTAGCACTTGTTATTATTACCTGAAATGTTTACGGACGATCTGAATACAAGCCACTTACGCGACATGCATGCAAATGGTCTCTTGCTCTTAAGGGACACACACAAAGGAGACTTAAAAGAGATTGAAAATTGTTTATGATTTCTTTAATTAAAATCACAAATACGTATGAGAAATTTAAGGAAATTTTCTGGAATACTCGCGTAGACCAATATTTTAATTCAATGTCAAACTACTGAAACAAATATGCTCTGAAATGTTTAATACAAGTTCGCACAAAAAATTAAAGAAAACATTCACTATTGTATTGGTAACACAAAAAACACTACACAAAGGGTTTTGGAAGCAAAATCACTTCAATAAAAGAAAATATCAGTTGTAATCAAAATGTGTATCTAAAGTAATAGGCCCTATCTGTAATTGGTGAATTGATATAGCAATTTATGAACCAATAATCTCTTTAACTTTAAAAGCAAGACGTGACGAGAAAGCCTCGGGTCCCTTAACTTACCCTTCAAACCTACGCACATATATCATGGAGAAAAACTATCAAAAGTATCATAGAAATGAACACAGAAGAGAGTATCTAATTGAAGAAACGGTTCCTTTGTAATGTATGAGCCACAAGGATACCACGTTCAAGCTCGAGATATCAATGATACGTCATGCACGCGCAGAGGAGGGAACAGAGTGCTTGCAAAAGTAATATTCCACACTTGTCAGCTCCCTAACACTGACGAATATTTTATTGTCCATGGAATCAGTCGATACATAATATTATACTAAATATGTAAACTCACAGGAAATGACAGCATTAGATTCCGCTGTTCTCCTAGTCCTTTCAGAATACATCAACTCTCCCTACACGACAAACTATATTCTCGCATGTTGTTTCAAGTTCACTCCGTGTCATCAAAACGGGTATACGCCGCCCCCCCTCGCACTTCGGCGACGTTTCTTCCGCTCGGGCCACTTAACATAAAGCAGCCTTCAAAAAGCGCGGAAAGACACACAAAGCGCCGCGTCGCGCAGCGTCGCATCGCGTCAAATATTCAAAGCGCTCGCCCCCTCCCGCCCCCCTCTCCCGCGCCGCCAAGACTAAGCTGCCTGCGCGCCCGGGGAAGCTTTCCACGTCATCACTCCGCCCCGCGGCTCCTCCAGATATTAGCCGCACAATATCGCGCGACGGCGGGGGCGGCGTTGAGGGCCGGAGGGCGAAAGAAGAGCCCTCCCTCACCCTTACCTCACCCTCCGTCCCGCACTCGCGCGCTGGCAGACGAGGGCGGCGTCGGGGGCGTCGAGGGCATCGGGGGCGTCGGGGGCGGCGGAGGCGGCGTGGGCGTCGGGGGCGGCGGGGCGGCGGGGCGGCGGGGGCGGCGGGGGTGGCGTTGGCGGCGGGGGCGGTGGGTTTAGCGGGGGCGGCGGGGACGGCGGGAGCGGTGGGGCGGCGTCGAGGGCTGAAGGGCGAAAGAAGGCCCCTCCCCCGCCCCGCCCGCCACCATCCCCGCGAGCGTGTGCGTTTTAAAATGCCCCTCCGGGGGCGCTGAGGAGCGCCGATGAAAACATTCGCGTTGACTCGCGAGGGTGGGTGGGTGGGGGGAGCGAGAGCTATGCATTATTCCGTCATGGAAAGGGAGAGGAACGGGCGGGGAGTTGGGTGAGCCGGGGAACTGGGTTGAGGGCTGAGCTAGATGGAGGGGAAGGAGTGGGCAAGACTGGAGGGGGAGGGAGTCAGGGGTGAGGGAGGGGGTGGGCGGGGCTGGGCGGGGAGTAACGGGGACGGAGTGGATCAGGTGGTGAGGTGGGACAAGGGGGCCGAGCGAGGTGGTGAGGCGGGGAAGCGGGCGGGAAAGCGGGGCGGGAGCGGGGCGGGGAGATGGGTGGGGAGGAGGGTCGTAGAGGCGGGGAGGGGCAGGGGGGCGGGGGGCAGGGAGGCGGGAAGGGGGAATGAGGCGGGGCGGAGTGGCGAGGCGGGAGGGACAGGGAGGCGGGGCAGATGGAAGGGTAGGGGTGTGGCAGAGTAACGGGGCTGGTAAGTAGGGTCAGGGAGGGGCAGTGATGGAGGCAGGGGCCAGTGAGCAGGGGCAGTGAGCAGGGACAGTGCCGGGAGGCAGAGCAGAGACTGGGAACGGATGCATTTGATGAGAGAGGAGACTCTGGCGAGTTTGGGGAGGGTGAATGCAAAGGAAAGGGCGGGGCGAGGCAGGGCTTGGCAAGGTAGGAACTGGGGCGAAGATGACGCGGGCGGCAGGTACAGAAGACGGTGCGAGCGGACGCGGGCGAATGTTGAGGGGCGGGTGGGACGGGGGTGGGGGAGGAGGGGAAGGTGCGAGGTGGCGATGGAGTGACGGAGTGGGGGGGCGGGCGGAGGCGGTCCTCATATTGCGGAGGCAGTGTACGGAATAAAAAGATCGCAGATCTGCGTGTGTGGGAGGAACGGCTCAGCACTGAGCTACTGCCGACTACGATCACGCGTCGCGGTCGGGAATAGACCCCAAGTCAGGATGGGCAAAGATGAACGGACAAAGCACTATTATAATGTTTTCTTTGCTAGGAATAATTTCATACGAAACTACTTGAAGACTTGTTTTTTAATATTATTTTTAATTACTTGTAAGCTCCATTAATTTTTCAGGCAGACACAGAGTATAAAAACATTTATTTAACAATCTATAACATTCTTTGATCAAAATGTTCAAAGTATGTTATGAATATTGTTAAATAAAAGTTGTTATATTATGTTTTTGCCTGAAAAATTAATGGACCTTACAAGTAATTAAAAATCGCGATTTTATAGCCATGAACAGTATTCTATGTATCGGAAGACGTTATGTGGGTAAGGAGCCTCGTCAAAATTTGAGAGTTGGTAGTGAATGTAAATACAAGCTTGCTGAGATAAGCAAAAGAAGGTCAGACGTAGATATCTATTGCTGTGTCAGAGTATTTGTAAATAAGATCTGCTAATAGGTAATGCCTGTGCCTGTGTACATTGCTACAATCCTCATGCCTGTGTACATTGCTATCGTCTACCTTTCGCAACACAAAATTTTATAAATTAAGAGAAATTATTTTAAACGTATACCTTAATATTTAGAAGATGCGGGGGATATTTTCAGATTTGGAAGATGCTAACCAATATGTCTGAATTTTTGTAAAACAGAGGTAAAACAAAGAAGTTTTTTGAAGTCAGACTTATCAATTTCCTTCTACTGATCTTGTTGCTTTTTTCCACTCATATTCTAGTTTTATGAACTGGTAGTTCAACGTTTAGATTCAGTGTTTGTTATTAGGAAAATTCTAATAACTTTGTTTTGGATGAATCAAATGAGGGACTGCATTGTCTTTCCCAAATCCTTGGATATTCTAGCAAAATAAACGTTTAACTTTTTCAAAAGTTACATGCTTGTTCGAAAGTTACTGACCTGAAAACTTGTAGAGATTCAGGTTCTCTCACTACCCGATTTAAAACTTGAAAGGTCGATTTCAATTTTAGTCCATTTTTCCTTGATCCATTGGGCAAATGATGTGATACAGATCTTTGCTTCTAGAGAGTGAATATTGCTTCACTATTTGCACACATTTTGTTGAGCTGTACGAAGTGTGGGGTGGTACTAGGGAATACACTTATTTCGTGAACACAACCATAAAATAATCTTTCATGTTCCCTCGAAAGTAATACTTTCTTCGCATGAAGGACGACAAAGATCAAGACTCTAAATTTGTTGAACATTTGTGGTTAAAACTAGTTTCTATTACACGGGAGAGCATGTCTTGGTAGCAAACTTTGACCAAAAAACTTGCTGCTACCTTTATTCATAATTGAAGTTCAAGTTGTATAGTGAAACAGATTGCGGAATGCAAGAAAAACGTTCACAGATAGCACTTTTCATCTACAATCGTGTATTTTGACGTTAAATAAATAAATGCAAAGTCGCAATTGACTTCATGTTGAAGCAATGATTAAGAAATTAAATTTGTCGAGAAATAACATTTTCGACATTTAAGTCAATTTAGAAATACGTTTATATTTCATTTCTACTTAGACATCAATTATATGTTTTATTTACTTATTTACTTATTATTATTTCCTGCTAATGAGCTTTCGCTCGGTAGCAGGGTTTATACAGATCATACAAATATAACTTAATAATACATATTATAGGGAAACTACAACTAAGTAACTAAGAAATATAACACACACAAATAGCATATGTTTTAAGAAATAGTATGCAAAATTGACTTTTTTTTCATTTTTAAACAGTCTTTAAATCAAAATATAATTTGTTCGCGTAATTAACAAACAGCACTGAACAAACACACTTATTATTTTTTATCCATGCGTATTACTAATTTTAGTAATGATATATATTTCATATGAGCAAAACGAATTAAAATGTAACCGTTGAATATTGTGAATAAACTGTAACAATAAATGTTACTGTAGTACTTAGTAGTAGTAGTGGTAATAGTATTACAAGCTTTAATAGGAAACGGTGGTATTTGTGTGATGGAACCTGAAAAGCGGAGATGTAAAGAAAGTCCCTTGAGATACTGGAAAATTTCATGCTGATCTTTCAAAACTAACATTCTCTTGATATCTCATTAGAGACTTCACAATATTAAATTACAATCACGATACCAAATGGAATCCCAATAGTAAATTATAAAACGACCAAAGAAAATTCTATCGTAAATACCCTCAAGTGATGTTACCTGTGATAGCCATCGACACGAGACGTAGACAAAGAAAAACACAAAGGCATTTTTCCAACGAAGGAGAACCTTTAGTCAGACGCGGCTCCAGCTAGGAAGACATCAGACGGAAGCAGCGCTGATCGCCAAGCCAGTAAGTGGTGGCGGGAGCCGGGAGGGGGGGGCGGGTGTCGGAGGCGAAAGCGGAAACGAGAGCGGGGTAGGAGTGGAGGGGAAGTGAAGACGGGAGCGGCGACGGGGAGCGGGCGGCGATGGAGGCGAGTTTGGAGACGAGGGTGGAGACGAGAGCGGAGATGGAAGCGGAGGCGAAGGTGTGAGCGGAGGCAGGAGTGGGGGTTAGAGCGGAGGCGATCAGGGAGATGAGAATGGTGGTGAGAGCGGTGGAGAGGGCGGGAGAGTAGGGGGGGTGGAGGTGGTGTCAGGTGCCGTGGCTGAAGCGGTGGGGGGGGGGGCGGGCGGACGCGAGGAGTCAGAAGCAAGAGCGGAGGCGGGAAGGAAGGCCAGAGCAAAGGTCAGACCGGAGGAGAGTGGGGGAGGCGAGAGTAGAGGCAGGAGTAGGGGCGGGAGCATTGGGGGGGGCGGAGTCGGAGACAAGAGAGCGGGGACGAAGGCCAAAAGAGAGAAGGCGGGAACGGAGGCAGGAGACATGGCAGCAGCTGAGGCGAGGCGAGAGTGAAGGCGAAGGCGGCAGCGTAAGACGGGTGGTAGCAGAGGCAGGGGCGGTGGCGAGAATGGAGGCGAGAGTGGAGGCGAGAGTGGAGGCGAGAGCGGAGGCGAGAGTGGAGGCGAGAGTGGAGGCGAGAGTGGAGGCGAGAGTGGACGCGAGAGTGGAGGCGAGAGCGGAGGCGAGAGTGGAGGCGAGAGTGGAGGCGAGAGTGGAGGCGAGAGTGGAGGCGAGAGTGGAGGCGAGAGTGGAGGCGAGAGTGGACGCGAGAGTGGAGGCGAGAGTGGAGGCGAGAGTGGAGGCAAGAGTGGAGGCGAGAGCGGAGGCGAGCGTGGAGGCGAGAGCTAGGGAGAGAGCGGAGGGGAGGGGGCGGCGAGAGCGGAGGTGGGGGCGGAGGAGAAGGCGGGAGCATAGAAGGGTTAGAGGCGGAGGGGAGAGCGGATGTGGGAGCGGGGAAAGCGGGAGCACAGGAGGGTTGGAGGCGGAGGCAGGAGTGTGGGCGTGAGCGGAGGAGAGAGTGGAGGCGGAAGTCGAGACGCAGGGGGAGCGGAGGCAGGAGGGAAGGCAGAAGCGGGGGCAGCAGTGGAGTTGGAGGCGACAGACGGAAGCAGCGGCGCCGGCCAAAGGAGCAGCGAGCAGCGCGCCTCGCGGCGCCCGCAGGAAGCACACACGCCGCAGCCGCACGAAGGAAGCGGAGAAAACCCAGGAATCAGCGGCAGCCGCCGACGAACTCGGGAGCCCGCGCCTCGCGGAACCGCCAGCCATGAGATCTAAATTGGCTTTCCCATCACCGACGCAGGTTATTGGATTAACCGCAGCGCCCTCCGCCCCTCCCGCCGGCGGCGGCCTCCTCCTTATCACATGAGACGACTCCCTGCGCCCGCGCCGACGAAAAATGGCGGCGGAGGAACGGAGCGGCGGAGACATCGGCGGCGGACGAGGACGAGGACGCGGAACAAACAAGCCGACTTCGCTGGGGGCCCCGCGCCCCCCTCCCCACCTCCTTCCACCCGCACTCGACGCGGCTCGACGCACAGTGGGCGCTGGGCGGAGCAACCGCGCGGTGGAGGAAGTTCGGGTCTGGGAAATGTGGGGTCGCGTGTGGAAAAGATAGAAAGACGCGCCACAGTAATTTTTATTTCCTCGCAACGCTACGTTCTTACTTAATAAACAGAAAAACAAACGAACACACACAAACGCACAAAAACACACACACTCTTTCTCTCTGTCTCTCTCGCTCTCTCTGTCTCTCTCGCTCTCTCTGTCTCTCTCGCTCTCTCTGTCTCTCTCGCTCTCTCTGTCTCTCTCGCTCTCTCTGTCTCTCTCGCTCTCTCTGTCTCTCTCGCTCTCTCTGTCTCTCTCGCTCTCTCTGTCTCTCTCGCTCTCTCTGTCTCTCTCGCCCTCTCTGTCTCTCTCGCTCTCTGTCTCTCTCGCTCTCTCTGTCTCTCTCGCTCTCTGTCTCTCTCGCTCTCTCTGTCTCTCTCGCTCTCTCTGTCTCTCTCTGTCTCTCTCGCTCTCTCTGTCTCTCTCGCTCTGTCTCTATCTCTCTAGATAGATAGAGAAGAGTTGTTAATGTCGACACCGTGTGACCGATCTTCATGAACGTTGGCACTTCTGCGTGTTTTTTTCCATCCAGAAGGTTTATGTGCTCTTTAATTTCTTGTAACTTCACTAGATGGCGCTGTAGAACAAAATATTCATGTCAAATGAACACCGCAACTCAGCATTTTTTAATCTACATCGTTAAATAACTTAAGTGTTCTAGGTAATTAAAAACTAAAATTTTGAGGCCAACACCTAGTTAGAAACATGCAGAAACTGCACCGAACTGTCAATGAGAGGGACAGAGAGACATAGGCAGATAGAGACACACAGAGACAGAGTCAGACACTGAGACAGGGATAGAGGCAGGCGGGAGAGAGACGGAGAGAGGGAAAGATGGAGAGAAACCGTGAGAGAGACGGAGTGAAATGGAGAGGGAAGGACAGATAGGGAGATTAAGGGCAAAACAACGTCTGTCGGGTTCCGCTAGTATGTTATAATGCTGCGGCAAAAATAGGCAATGTTTGAGAGAAGTGTCGTCGGGCCTGATAATGAAAGAGGGCATTATTCTTGTTTTTGTACGTAGTAAATTACTTCCTCTAACATGTTGTAAAGTCGAAATCCACAATATTTATTGGACCTTGATACCCAACATTTGGTTTACGGCAAAACGTCTGTCTGTACGGTCGGCCTTCTGACTTTGGTCAACGCAGGCGCCTAAATCGTTCAGACGCTTTTCTCCAGAATTAATTTTCCTTGATCAATATGGCCGAACTTGAGGCTCTTCATATTTCTGATACTTGAAACTAATACTTTGATTTGTAGGATACTTTACATAAAGCCTTAAAAGTTCAACGTTTTCTCAAAATTGCTCAAATTTTGTATTAATTTTTTTTCCCTCGGATTAAGCAAAGGACGCTTAAAAAATGGCGCAGGTCATATTTTTGTTGAAAATTGCAGCAGTTCAACAAATTTTTTGCGACTTTCTACAGCCACAATATTGAAGATAGAGATATTTTCATCCATGAAATCTCTCTTTATCCTATTTAAGAACCACTAGATTTGCACTTCTATGCATTATCCAAGAAAATGTGTATCAAAGCAAATGGCTACGTGTAATAAATATATGATAAATAAATACGTGTAATACAGATATGATTGAATTGGTGCTGGAGTTTCTTTGAATGGATTCTAAATGAAAAAATGCGAATCAAATACCTCACCTAAATTCAAACGATGGCACCACATGAAGTAATTTTGCACTTCACATGTCGGCAAGCTCCTTTCGCCCACTTTACGGTCTAATCCTAAACTGAATTAGATGTAACTTCAGAGCAAGTGGGAAGATTGTGGTCAAGTGTACCAAACATATTTTTATCAAATTTGCTTATTTTGAGAGAAATATTAAATCATATATTTCTCTGTCCAAAATGCTGCAAACTGTCTACTTGTCCATTAATAAATTCTTCAAAAATGATTGATCCTATTGTGTACAAATCCGAACGAATGTAAAATCTGAACCCGAATGAAAATAAAACTTTTGGACGAATACGTTTCATCAAAACTGAGAGACTTCTACTTTTTTAATGAAATGTTTTATATGCACAGTGAATTCACAGTACATTTCCTGTCAAAATAAAATAAACAACTAACTTTAACAGCTAGAAATTATCTGACTGAGATTTGGGAATGACCGATTATTCGAAAATGTGTAATGTTGCTAAAGATCTCTTTTCTAATGTGTCTCCTTTTCCTTTTGTTTTCTAATTGAATAAACCAATATATTTCTAAGCCTCTTCTCCATCATGCTGCCAAATACAGTGTTAAAAAATTGCGTTTCTCCCGTGTTAAGCAATATTCGAAAACCGTTCATTTCAATTTCGAATTCATAAGCTTAACACGTAATTACAGGCGTATGGTCAGGGTGACCGCAACGAATTTTCAAGGTTTTATTTCAATCATTTCCCATTGCGTGGCAATACTGTCATTCTTGCTATCTTCGTTTATCATCACTCTTTAATAGTCACGACTATCAGTTTCTTATTTGAATTCAACTGGAGAGGTTCGTGACACTCTGAACTTTTGGAGTGAACGCGTAGACCACATGCCTGGATTAATGGTCTCCATTAGCCCTACGTTAGACATACGTTTTATTATTTTTATTTTCAGTTCATTTTATTTATAAATGTTTGTCTACTGAGCTATGTAAAAAATAAATATCAGTGTTTTAAGTCAATACTTCAGAAGGAATAGGAAGAAGAGTAAGATAGTGTATTGTAACAATGCTGAAACCGCAATTGTTTAAATTTGAGCATTTTGCCATGCACAAAGGCGTAATAAACTACTTTCTATTGAATTCAATAAATAAACATCTTATCTAATAGAAATAATTCCTTTTACAATATTAAATTGATTGGTTTTTGAAAATAATTAATTCATTTACAGCGGAGTGTCTCTAACCACATGCCTGTATTAGTGTAACAAAGATCGATGCCTGCAGTTGCAGGATAATGCGAATATTTTCTAAGACAATCACCACTAAGCAAGACTAAGACTATGCAAGACATATCTAAGTTGCATTTTATTTGATTTACTAAATGTTCTGTTCAATTTTTATCCATCAATTTATGAATTACGTGGTTAGGCGGAAGAGCGGGCCTCATGACCCGAGTCTCGACACATAAAGAGTCACTATTATTATTATTATTATTATTATTATTATTATTATTATTATTATTATTATTGTTGTTGTTGTTGTTGTTATTATTATTGTTATTATTATTATTCCACTATATCACGACTAAAGATGTTATGTGTCGGCTGAATATCAAATCTACTCCACGTTGCAATCAGATACCTAAGGAGCAGATCTAGGGACTGTCGGTGCCTCTACAATACTTTGCGCAAAATGTGGGCTTTTCCAAATAAAGCGATTTCTTGCACTTCCCAGTCTTTTGAATTACCGGGGAGTTTAGACAAGTTCTTACACAAATTTTGCGGAACAAGATCCAGAGCTCCGATAACTGTCGGTACGACCTGTGCTTTTATGCCCCACATTCGACTGATCTCGATTTCCAAACTCTTGTATTTAAGACGTTTCTCTGCCTCCTTGGTAACGACGTTTTGAGCGCAAGGTACAGCAACATCGACAAGTAAACAAGATTTTTTCTCCTCATCCCGGATAACTATATCCGTTTTGTTTGCCGCTATCGTGCGATCCGTTTGAATTTGTTGGTCGTACAATATCGTACACAATCCAACAGACGTCACCGGTTTCGGTGAGTGTTCGTACCACTTGGGGCATGTATTTGGAACTTCGAGGGCGCTACAGATCTTCCAGTAGAGGTAGCTCCACACCCTGTCGTGTCTTTTCAAGTATTCGGTCTTTGCTAGGATTGGACAAGCTGAGACAATATGATCAATGGTTTCTACTTGCTCCTGGCAAATGCGGCATTTGACATCTTGGGATATTTTCAGAATCGCTTTATAATGATGTCGTGTTCTCAAGGCCTGATCTTGGGCAGCTATTACTTTTACAGCAGTGCTTCTGATTCTGGCTTCATTCTTTCCCTTTTAAGCCACATAAATGATTGATCTTTATTGATCTGCACCTTGTTCATTCTTTTTAGGTATTGTCCGCGGAGTGGTTTGTCTCTCCACGATTCCTTTAACATTTTTTGTGTCTCACACTTCATGTTTAGCAGCAGCAGATGTTCAGTGTCTGTTGTTGTTATTATTATTATTATTATTATTATTATTATTACTATTATTATTATATTATTATTATTACTATTATTATTATCATCATCACTATCTGAAAAAACTGTTTTTCATGGAGAAACATTTTGGAAATGACATCATCAATTACTACTCGTCCTTGAATCATCGCGAACAACGTAAAAATTTTGACCACCGACATCATGGCCTTCCACACTGCGCCCTTCCACTCGGGCCAGGCGACCGCAGCGCCGGCGGCGGCGGCAACGGACTCCTCCCCCCCTCTCGCCGCTCCACTCAATTCCTCCGAATGCGAATCTCCAGGCTTATTGCCAGGGGGACTTTCAGATTTCAAAACGGCACGAGGCTTTGCAAGTGGGAAAATGTTGGAAGTAATTTTGTACCTTCCGGATTTTTTTTTTCATTCAAGACGAGAACTTGTTTTATATGCAGAGTGGAATTCATAAAAATTTCTAAATCAGCTTGTTTACCTCCGCTCTGGACACGCTGGTGAAACCAGTGAAGCGTCTCTCTTCAATATTATTGCGGGAGAAAATTTCATAATGTCGTCTATTCCATTAACGCGTTCTTCCAGTAAATAGTACAAAAGTAAATGAGAAAATCAAAATTGTACCCTATCGGAGACCTTATGAAGAGTAGGTTTTTTAACAATTTTGTCCACAACGATTTTTTTATTCAGTTGAAACCAATAGAATCAAACGTTTTAAAACTCTACCTATGCGTAAATGATAACAAAGAAAAATACTTTTTCGTGAAGAAATTGCATATTCTTGATTAATTCCTTATCTAATAAAGCATATAACCAGTGTGAATAATGGTATTTACAGTGGGATTAAAATAATTTATTGTGAATAATACACTTGTTTGGTTTTATTCCTGAAAATTAAATTTGTAGAAATAATTTTTAGTTGACTGAATTAAAATTGCATATCCTGTGAAAATATTTATCTCTTTATCTTTTGTCTTTCAACATATCACAAAAGAAAATTGGAATCTTGGTGATCATTGAAGCAAAGTTGCTTTATTTATTCGAACACGTCATCAGTCTGTTCTGTCGTGAAGGATTACCACGAGTAGTACTAGCAAGAATGAGCGGTACACCTAAAAGTTTCCTCTATCGCGTTATTATCCAACAGTTACTCAAATTTTAAAAAAATTGAATGACATCATTTAAAAATCTACTATTGAATTACTATGCATAAAACATCCGATACACAAGATTAGGGTTCATTAATATGGTTCATGAATGGCTTGGAATGATGGAACATAGTATATTAAAATTTCGAGCAGCAAGAATTCATGTCGAAAATCAGATGTGATGGGATGTGCTACATTCACTCTCAAATCATGTGATTCATAATCTGATCAATAATGTCTATTATTAGACATTTTCTACAATTAGGAACTCATGTGTGGTTTACCTTTCTTCCTGCAAAGATAAGTACAATCCAAGCATCGTTTGGATGAATGACGAAAACCAATGAAAATTAAACTCAGCTGACTGTAGCTGCTTAATTTTTTCCACGTGATTCCCAAACGTCGTGTCAATAAAATAAGGATTAATGATTTGCATAATTTTTAGACACGCTCAATTACTTCTTTTTGTGGAGACTTTATTTAGAGATATACGTGATGGATACGTTCGCTTCAGGCAACTTGAAAATTCAGGTTCTTGGAAAATTGTAAACGCTACCTTCATCAAGGTTCCTGGAAACCGAAAACTCATCGGCACTTTTAGGGACTACATTTTAAAATTTAATTTTATTCACAAATTTAGGTTTACAACCCAACCAACGATGCCATCACGAGCGAGGTACTGGAAGAAAAGCTTGTTGCTCGGGCAGAGGACAGAGGCCCCGTGTGGCCTCGGGGCGCACACGTCGGCGAGGAGGTCAGGGAGTAACGAGGTGCGAAGGCCGGTTACGTGCGCGAAATTACACACGCCCGCCCGCGCCCTTCGCCCCTGCCCGCCCGCGGGCGATAAGGAATAACGACCGCCCCGCCCCTGCGGAGCGGCGCTAATCCCGTAACGGCCCCCGGGAGCGGGGATTTTAAAAATAATCTGTGGCCGCGGCGCCGTCGCCAGGTGGGCAAGGTTTACGACGGGGCCCCGGAAAGGCGCCTTGGGGCACTCCGCCTCGCCAATTAAAAGATTACCACGGGATAACCTTCAGCCCCACAAAGATACGTCGAAGACTAAACCAATAATGAAACGTTCTCAGCAAGAATCGTATTCATCCCATGTAAAAACCTTTATTGGGTGTCTGGCGCAGAAAATTCAAAGCGAGATGAACAATGGAAACTGTCAGAATTTCGTTTTAGAAACAAATATGCAACGGGAAACTACAACGCCCTATACGATCCCGCAAGCTTGCCAATATGATGAAGAAAATCGAGGACTCGAGTAGACAACAGATTAATTGACGTTGTCCCTATGGAATTCCATCTTTGATACCAGTTGTGATACATGATCCATTATTTCATGAAGGATGCAGTAACGATGAGAGTTATGAAGACGAAGTTAACCAGATAGTCAGAAGAAAAAATGCTCGATAATGACATCTTGAAGTTCATGTACTTTCACTCTAATTAAAAAATCCTCTGAATATTATAAATGAATATTAATAAATATAAATGAACTTTTGGATAACTCTATATATAATAATTCCATCACAGCAGTTAATGGGTGTTTCTGTAAGAATAAAAATATACCTAACCTAATAGTCCAATTCTATAATAAATATATCCACAAAACATTGAGAATCTGAAGCAATCTATTACTCATTATTGTTGTAGGGATAGGTAAATCCGATAAAAAAATAACCAAATGAAATTCGCATACCGCAAGAATGAAATGCTATATTGTAACATTTTCCTAATGAGAATTAACTGTTTAAGAACATTTGCATACTCACCTTTGCACTTAAATAGACTCATTTGTTCTACTACATTTAGGAAGGAAAAGAAGAAACAGAGCTAGAGAACGAACAGTCGCGTTCTCACAGATTCGCAAGTCGCGTTCCAACGAATGTAATACCCTAGCCATGCAGACACAGTCACATTTGCCAGACACTCTCCATTAGTTTTAATGTCCACGTACAAGGATGTGTTCGTTTTTTTTAAACTTTGTATTTCCCAAACCATCCAAGATTTTGTGAATGACATGTATAACGCAGATAACATTAAAAAGTTGATGTACGTCTGTTTAGTAAGGGATAGGGCATTCGATGTTCTCTTGCCGCCAAATAATTTTAAACCTTTAAAAATTACGATTATATGTATGTCCTGTTATCAATAATGAAAATTTTTTCTATCAAAGGAAAGAAATTCTCGCAAGTCGAAAATATTATGTACGAGTATTTCTCCTGATACTTTGTCAGTACAGGGAAAATTATCTTTGCAAGTGAAAAATATTTTCGAAACGTATCTCATTTATTTTTTCGTGCATTAGTCGTTAACCACTCCGTCCTGTATCACAAAATATTATTTATGATGCGGTAAATAAAAGTTATTTCTGAGATAAGATAGATGAGATATGGATAGCGTATGGTGGGCGAGGGATAAGGTTTACCCCATTATATCCTCTCCTTTCCTGAGAAGCTCATGAAACGATAATTTTTCTTTGCCTTCCGCTGTACAAAGGGGGTAAGCTCATCATAAGGGACGAACGATGGTGATAAATATATGATTATGGAGGGGATGGTATTTAGATAAGAATTGTGGTGATGAGAAAGAAACTCCAGCATATGTTGAAAATATCTATGTCTCCAACTCGCAGCTTTAGGCTTCACAGAAGCTGTCTGGAGAAGAATTCTAGTAGACGGCTGCTTTGACAGGGTGGAATGATGGTGCTCTGCTCTGACAGGCAATTGCCAAAGCAGTACCCTAACAAACGGGCCAGGGTCTGCGTGTGATCTTTCATTCCTATTCCTTGTCCTATCCTCAACCCTTACTTACATGCACTACACTAGCACACATAGCGCCTGATTTCATCATCTAGAAAGGGAAGATTACCGCCCCCTATCGGCGACAAAACATGCACTACACTTACGGGATTAATGTCCAAATCCGTTGAAGTCCCCGGAACAATTAATCAATAAATCATTTAGGTTTCACGTAGTTGGTCTTCGATGTATGGCCAATTTATTCTTTAGTATATTTTGATGAGATTATCTGTGTGTGGTAGAGAGTCGAAATTCACCTCCTCTTTATCATTATATTAATCGAATGGTGATATTAACTAACCAAAATGTAACCAAACTCGACAGCTTTTCATGACGTAAAGTTTGTTCAGTAATGCGAGAAACGTAGGCAAACTCCAAGCAACCACCCCATTACAGAACAACGTAGCCCATCGAGAGCAATAGACGCCTAATGCCCGAATAATTATGAGGCCACATTCCAGGAATTCGATGTGAACACTGACGTCAGCAGACGCAATCAGTTTTCCTTGAAAGGCTTTAGAAAGTGGAACTGAAATTTTTCTAACACAAGTAGTTTGAAGGGAAAGTTCAATGTGTGGGCGATGTCAGGTCAGCAAAACAGGAAGTATAAAGAGCGCGAAATATACGTGTAGTTGTGTTTTAGAATAATTATCCGTAACTCTGTTAATTAACGAATAGACTAGTAACAAGAGTTAACATGCTTCAAAGAGCTTTCTCAACCTTGGCCAATAATTGTGTGCTGCAGCTCCATTATATTCCATACATTTCACCAGATAATTTTCCCGGACGTGGGAGAGTCTCGGAGATCAATAGGATGGCTACGATACGAGTGAGTGAGTATATCGCTTTTCTGTCAAATTATTTTGTCTTCAACGCTGTAAGTACACATGTGTCAGGGAGATGGTGGTGTTCCTGGCAGATAGAACGTGAGGTCCAACGCAGACCTACTGGAACACATCGGTTAGTGGGGTTTCCCTCCCACACAAGTTTGCCTCCGAAAATGCGATGCTGTGAACTTCTTCTACGTGTGTGTGGATCTTTGTGTTGAAGGGGAGGGAAGAAGACAAGGATACAGTGGTAAGATGGCGAGCTGTCATTGGCTCACTTCTACGGGTATTGCTCCAGTATTCGCCAGGTATCGGAGAAACCATGGAAAATTACCATCCAGAACAGTCGGAATTTAGAATTGTCCTTCAGATAGAGTGCAGCTAGTGCCAAAAATCCGTAACCGTCGAGACTCGAACCATAGATTCTTCCAGTCAGACACGCTGCAAGGACAATGATTGTTTTCGTGGAGTCATCTCAACCAGAATCTGTCGCATTCCACTCCACATGGAGCGCTTTCAACTCTTCCACTGTCATCAGGATTAACAGCTCAGCGCCACTTCCATTAGGTCTAGACAACACCTACGTCACTAAGCCTAGGAACGAAGCGATGCGCTTTCTCGATTACAATGTAACAGTTCTCAGGTTGCTCCAATACAGTCACCACGATGTCTGGATTCACTTCCTCCCGAGTCGTCGCCACAATAACTTCGAATCTAACGGGAGGGAATCCAAAACTAATAATCCACGACTTCGATCGTGTTTAAACCCACGAACTTGGGTATAACAGACCGATACGCTAACCGTTACACCATCGACTCCGCGAACACCATCGACTCCGCCCTTCAGTGGAAGCCCTTTGTCTCCGATTCGGCACCATGTGTCTGAAACACCCTGTACATCACTATTCCATTTTCCGCTTCCTCCGCACCTTCTCTCGCGCCCACGGGAAGGCGCGGGCGGCGGCCGTCCCAGGTGAGCGGCGCGGCGGCGGCGCGTCGAGGCGAGCGGTTGGCGCCTGTCGGGGGGCGGGGCGGGGGAGGGGCGGGGCGCGTGGATTTGAATAGAAATTGTAACGAGGCGCTGGCGCCGCTTTACGGCGGATCCCCCCTCCCCCTCCCTCCCCCCTGCCCCTCCCCTCCCCGCGCCCGCGCCCGCGATAATCCGAGGCGGTGCTGCAGCAGGCCGGTTAATTCGGGGCGGCGCCGTTAGAGCGCGGGACGAGCGCCCGGGGAAGCCGTTCCGCCGCCGTGCCCTCTATCGCCCCCCGGGGAGCTCGGGGGCCCTCCGGCGCCCGCGGGCGAAGGAGGCGGTTCGAGCCCCGGGGCGCCGAGCAGGGGGTGGGGGGCCCCGGAGAGAGAGAGAAAGCCGTCCATCACGAGCACGTCACAAGACGCGGGGCCGCCACGAGGAAGATCTCTGATGAAGAACTTTGACGCTTTGCACGCCAGTGGTGGATCTAGGAGGGAGGACGATCGCCTCCCAAAAGGCCTATACTTTTCGTTGGTTACCTTCCTTTATTTGGAAAAATTAATTTAAATATTTCTGTTAAAATTATGCAATCATTTAAACAATAAAATAGTGTGGTATCATATACACACCACAAAAATAATATACAGTATAATAAATATGTTTATGCCGGTCCCGTGGCGCAGACGGTTGCGACAGCCGTCGTCTGCGGCAAGAACGCTGCAGATTTGAGTTATGCGTACGAATGGTCGTATTTGTGATAGTCCCTTCACCTTTAATCCTCATTCTATCAGCCCGTAATTCACAATTCCAGGAGTAACAATCTTGTCTTAATGAAGGGTACAGGCGAAAAGCTGATCCTAATGGTTACACACGGGTAGGTGGTGTACAACCGTGTAGCGTAGTCAGAAATGGCCAAAACGCAAATAATAATAATAATAATAATAATAATAATAATAATAATAATAATAATAATAATAATATAATACGTTTATTATTTAACAAAAATCTGTGATGCCCCCTCCCAAAAGATCGGCTGGATCCACTTCTGTTGCAGGCTTCACACGTTGATGGGAACGCTCAATGCAATTCTTCAAAATATAACGCCCTATATCCCTCTATTTGTTTTTACTGTTTTGTTAAATTGCCAAGTTCGCGGCAGGGCTTTGACCTTGAATGTAGCACTTCTCGAGGATCAGAAACGTTTTCGCATTTTTTCTGAATTTATTGGTAGTATTGACGTCGTTAATGTCAAAAGAGGTACAGTCGGACGTTGTCAACTGTTGCTAACACTGCTGAACAAATATTTTTTTCAAATGCATTTGAAACTTATAACTCCGAAATATTTTCTTTATCTTTTGCAATAGGTTTCATATACGATATTGTTTTCGATTAAAATTTGTCGTATTTTGAGTGCGTTAGAAGCAGATTGACGAAAACATTTTGTATAGTTAAGCGAGAAGCAACCGATGGTGACACGGCTCTTAGCATTTGACGTGAGGGAGATGCGGAAAAATCCACGGTGTAAGATAAATAGATGTGTTCACTTCCAGTCTAAAACTGAAGCTTATGTGAGGCTAGTTCTCACAGTTCTCGCATATAAGCGCTGCAATCTTTGGGTCTCATTTGGCAAGGTCGTGATTGGTCGTGATCCATTCGACAGCTCTGTGGCCAGCTGATTACTAATTTCAAGCCAGCGATTCGTCGCTTCGCGGTGGAATTGGTAAAGTCCAAAGCGAACAGTTACGAAAATGGTTAGGAAATATTATATAAAACTGTGTAATAAACACAGTTTAAGATGTCATCATAAGATATATATCTTACACCGTGACCTAAACCGATCGTGCGCACCGTACGGACAAGCGAGGTACTAGCTTCAAACTGGCTTCAGAAAATTTTGCCCCAAAGGCGGCTAGTTGACACACCTATACTATATCTTATACACCTGTATCTATACTATATACACTATGCACTTATACCACTATATCTAAACACCTATACTATATCCTACACTGTGGAAACATCCCATTACGAGCGGCACCTGCTTCTGAGCTTGAACCACTTCTTTGTGTGTGTGTGTGTGTGTGTGTGTCAGTGGGTAGGTGGGTGGGTGGATGGACTGATGGGCCAGAGAGGTCGGCGGGGCGCTGTAATGCTGCTCGTGGCGGCCGCAGCTATTCCCGCGGAGATGGCCCTCCGGAGCCTTCGCCGTCCACTCGCCGATTGCAGCGACCGCTCCATCCACCCGCTGCACGTGAACGGGACGATTACTACGTCTTGATGTTTTTTACGTGCACTTGAAGAGCTTCTTTCCTCATTTTACATACATACACAGGGTGTCCGGGGAGGAAACGACGAAACTTCGAAAATTGGCTCTTAAGACAATTCTAAGCACATTTTGTCTAATAAATTACTTGGATATTCCCAATGGTTGGGCCGCAATAAGCACTCAAAAGTTGGTTTGAAAAATTGATTTCCAGGCAACAATTTGCATTATGGAAACATTGAAACACTCCAAAAACATGTAAATTGTTTATTATTTACAAAAGAAATGAATATATTTGCTCAGATAGAAAAATTAAGCAAGAAATAAAAAAGGAGTCGAATTGTGTAAATTGGGTGCTTTTTTATTTCTGGCTAAAAATAAATATAAATAATTCTTAATAAATAAATATTATTCTGAATAAAAATAAATATTTATATAAATAAATAAACATGCGTTTGAACTGCATACTTTAGTGCCTTTGTATGAGTCAGAATGTCAAACGAGTGCAAATCAACGATTTAGGGAGATTCCTCTTCTCCAGTTGGGGTTGGCTGCTTTTGATCCGAGCAATCAAAGAGCCGCTTTCCACTCGTTTCGTAACTAAGGGAGTCACCGCTCGCAGCTGTACAGACGTGAAGGGAGGCACGAGAAGGGTCGCACGTGGCCCGACACGTGGCCGCTTTGATTACTCCCGGCCTACTCTCATCTCTTTGCTCCCTACGCTGACTTGGCTCAACCCAAGATACTCTCAAGACCTTTCCCTTGTCGGTAGAAGCAATGTCCGGCACGGTTCAATGAAGTTTCGAGGAAAAGAAGCTCCAAAGCGAAGCCTGCCTTCACATCATAGAACCGTTTGTGGAGGGGGACGAATGGAATTGAGCAGACGATTATTCAAGATGCCTATTTGCTTAAATCTCATATCCTTCCTTATTTTCATTTCATTATTTTAGTGTAGTACATACTGAAAACGCGCTAATGAGAAAATGTGCAATAGTTTATTCAGTTTCTGAAACAGAACAAGAACGAACAACTGTTATGGATTAATGCCCTTCTCAGTTTATTTTCAGAATATGTTTATTCCCGATTCATAACAGTTGAAACAAAGGGTACGTTCCAATAGCCTCACTTAGAGATGTACTCAATACTGCACCACTTAGCAAAACATCAAGTCTCGTCTAATATCCGTTACGAATTTAAGCTCCCTCAGCCCTCAGTTTTCTCATAGTCTTGTTGAAAGACAAGTTGGAGACTCGCGACGATGTGGATCTTAAAAACAACCCAAAACTTCGAAGATAGATGATTCCTGAGTGACAAATACTGCTTATTCCATCTCTGAGGAAGGAGTTGACACGAAGCAAGTTGAATACCGCTAGCAACGACCTCTAATGCGATCTCCGAAAACTTTAATGGCTTTGAAATGTGTCAACAAACGTCGACAGATCTGTCCCGAAAATGGCTGACGCGCGCGCAGACGAGCGGAGAGGCGACAGCGGATGAGTCACGGCTCCAGAGGAGAGAACCTTAAGCCGCGAGGAAGAGGGGGCGGAGCGCGGATACAAGGGACCGTTGTGGAGAAGGAGGGGGAAGAGAGCGACCTCAACTACGTAGGGATACGGTGAAAAATATTATACGGAGAGCGGAGGAAATGTGTCACAGGAGGTGGAGCGGTAACGACACGAGTGGAAGAAATAAGTGTGTGGAAGTGAAGTGTGTGAGAATGAAGTGAGCATGAGAATGAAGTGAGTACGAGAATCATGTGAAAATGAGAATTAAGTGAGAATGAGAATTAAGTGAGTGTGATTATGAAGTGAGTGTGATTATGAAGTGAATGTGATTATGAAGTGAGTGTGACTATGAAGTGTGATTATGAAGTGAGTGTGAGAATGAAGTGAATGTGCAAATGAAGTGAGTGTGAGAATGAAGTGAGTGTGAGAATGAACATTAGTGGGAACACTGAAAAAAATCCATAGCAAAGGAAGGTTTAAGAAATTAGAGAATAAAGTACAGAAATAGAGAATTTGAGCAGTTTATAAGTGGAGTTGGAGGAATGGGAGGAAATACCGAAAAATTGCAAATGGGGGAGGCGCAAAACAGGGAAGAGCACGTGCAAGGGAGTACTAAAACAAAAACCTGAATAAAATGGAAGGTCGAAAGTACAGGGAAATAGAGAAAGATCAAGCGAGAGATTAAATTAAAAGATGAGGGACTAAGAGATTTCATAAACTGAGGTGAGGTATTCATGATATACGAGAGATGTGAGCACAATTGATGGATCCATGTGTACAAATACACAGAGTGCATATACTATGTAATGGAAAAGGACCGAAGTGATGTGAAAAAATAAAGTAGAGGCAGCGAAGAGGGCAAAAGAGAAGCAAAGACGAAGTGGAAAAAATTACTTGCAGAGGGGGAGGAGTAGGGACGGAACTGAAGAACGTTGCAGAAAATCGCAGAACAGCAAGGAGAAAATACGCAGAAGAGTAAAAGAGAACTGGGAGCCACGGGAGGAGGGTCGAACCCCAACCCCGCAGAGGCCAACTCCAGAGCCACAGTAATCCTCCGCGGAGGTTTACAGCCCCCTCCCCTCTCCCCTCTCCCCTTCTTCCTCAGGCTAATTACCCCACCGCCCCTGGCGGCGGGCGTGTAAAGAACGCAGCGCCCTTTTACAAGCCGACGCAATGAAGGACGTATTTTTAGATTATAACGCGAGCCGCTCCTTGCGCTCGTAGTATTGAAATTAATGTCCCCGCGTTCGTTCGTTCTGGGCGGTGCGTAAGGCGGGCCAGGGAGAGGGCGGAAACACAGAAAATGCAACGGGCAGCAGGCAAGAAACGAGAGAAATCTATTTTTCAACAGGAAATAACCCGCATCGGAGAAGGCGAAACAACTCCCACGTAAAAAGGCCATTAGGAGTTTACGCGTGGAGGCGGCGGAGGAGAGGCGTTTGGTGCGCGCGGCGAACAGTGAAATCGCGGACGGCGCAGCGCAGCTTCCACCGAGTCCCGCCAGGCGCGCTGCGAGCGCAGCTTTTCTCCCTCGACGCTTTCGTATTGTTGTGCGGTGAGGAGAACAAAGTGCATTGAAAGACTGAATGCAGGCAAACTAGCTTTTTTTTAAGGTTGCTAGCGATCCGCAAACAAGTCCAGTGGAGGGGTCTAGGTTCGAGACGATTAACTATTAGATCTATATTGTTAAGCCGAATTCATCCGCTGTCTGGAGGAGAATTCTAGGGACTGCTGTGAACCGTGATTTTGCGTGTTTCTTAACAATATCTGGCTAATTCAGGAGCAGTACCCTAACAAAAAGGGTCACGGACCACGTGCGACATTCCCTTTCGAATAATTGTAACACTCCCCTACTTAGACAAACATGCACGACATACCACACGTCTCAGAAGACCAATGGACAGCGTATAGTTCATATAGGCTGGGAACGGTGGCCCGCTGTTGGAGATACCTAGATGTGAAAACCTCGCAAGCCGACGAGTTGGTTGGCGACGGATTTCACATATCCCGAAAACTCCCGGCAGTCTCATGCACCACACTCAGGGAACATCACCAAAAGTGTTGGCGCGCCTAGCGTTGACTCACTGAGTCGCTGAAGCGTGCGTGGAAGGCGGGAAATCAAGAGAGCGCAGGCGTTGAAAATGCCACTCACCCTCTCTTAAATCATGATTTGCTGGATATTGTTACTGAGCACGAAGTTCCTGTTCTACAGTCCATATTAAAAGTCTATCATTTCCCTGAAACGTTGCTGTGTTTTGCGTCTTCCGAACTTCTGTGGTGAGTAATGGTAGACGAGTTGCCAACACTAGCATATTTGGAACTGGGTATTAGAAGAAGGAGTGTCTCAGCAGGCTGTAGGACCGATAGCCAATTAGTCGTCCACGAGAACATGCTACCGCGGAAAGTTGTGGTGGCGGTGGAGGTGAAGTGAAAATAATGAAATCGGAGGCAACATGTTCATTAGAACGAGGGAACTGCATAGAGTTACTCGATGACAGAATAATAGACAGAATCCCTAGATTATTTCTTTACGACACCGAATCACCAAAGCTTAGTAAAGGAACAGAATGGCAATATTTAGAACAGGTAAGGTGAAGACTACCTTTTTAATCGTCGATTAAAGAAGAACAACGTCCAAATTTTGTGAGTGGAATGAGATCATATTCTTTTGATGTCTCTCCCTTGCTCTCAAGATCTCTCTCTTGAATCAAGGAGAAATTCATCATTTAGATCCCATTCTGTAAGGTCTTCAGATCCCATGAGGAATAACCAATTAAATCACTTTTTACAAAGAATAATGAACACTTTAACACTGAACATAGAAAAAACACGCTGAAATAGATTGATCACTGCCATAGTTGTGTTTTTTGTTTACACAGTGGATACTTTTTTAATAGTTGGCTTCGTACTTTAAATATGATTTGGTCAGGCTTCTTGACATTCCCTGAACTAGACGTCAAAACTGTATTTTCTCTTATCCAAACGCCAAACCGTTTTCAAATTTTCTTTTCTTAAATTCTCACTTCATAAGACTCAAGCACAGGTGTGTCCCGAGTCGAGACTACGCAAGTAGCAAAGAACCAACAACACACGAAATTAGTTCCACAATAGGAAACGTTCATTCGTAAATGAAGTTATGTTTGAAATACGTCAGCCTGCGACAGTATGGCGGCGGTCGCAGTGAAGCCGATTTCGGTCGGCCAACCACAGACATTTATATCCGATGTGTGGAGTTCGTTCAAACAGGTGATAAAATGGAAACGGCCATACAGAACCCGAACGACCTCTATGGACAGCGTCCAAGAACATCAGGTGTCGCACGAAGAACTTTTTGACCAAAATTTTGGTCGGCCGTCGTCGGACGATTGCGTCCACGTCGTTTTCGTTCAAACAAGTGATGGTAAACGTAAATGGTCATAGTGAACCCGATCGACCACTTTCGTCAACGACGAAAACATCAGCTGTCGGACGAAGATCTGCCCGTCCGACCTTGTTACTCGGCACCCTAGTCTTTACGAGCCGCTCCCCCCTCCACTCCCCCTCCTTAGTTTTGTCCGTCGGGCGACGTCGGCCGTCCGACATTTCTGCTTAAATCGGCTTCAGTGCGGCCGCGGTCTACCCCTCCCCGTCCCTCGGCGAATGCGCCTGAGAGCGGCTCGTTGACGGCGCGAAAGCCCGCACAGCCCATGCGGCAAATTCCACGGGATGCGCCTCGCAGCGTTACGCCGCTCCGCGCCGCGGACGGTTAATACACCGCAGGGAGCATCGCGCGCCGCGAGATAGCCGGGGGCGGGGCGGTGGCGGGGCGGGGGCGGGGGCCGAGAGAGGGCGGGGAAGGAACGGGAGGAGCGGGGACGGAGCGAGGGCGGAGCGGGGGCGGGGCGGGGGCGGAACGGAGGCGGGCCGCGGCGAGGCGGGGCGGGCCGGGGGGGGCCGGGGCGGACCGGGGCGGGGCCGTGGCGGGGACGGGGCGGGGGGGTTGGGGGCGGGGCCGGAGAGGATGCGGTCCGGGGCGGGGCGGGGCGGTCCGGGACGAGACGGGGACGGAGCGGAGGTGGGAGGGGTGGGGGTAGCGCGTAGGCAAGGCGGGGGCGGGGCCTCTTTTTAATGAAAGCGCGGCGGCCACCGCCGCCCCCGCCCCCGCCGCCGCCAAGACTCGAGAGCTGGCGCATAATTATGGCGGGCTCAGGCGCCGGATAAGCAGGCACGAGCGGGGGCGGAGTGGAGGGGGGAGCGGGGCTGCGGTGGCGGCTCGTAAAGACTAGGGTGCCGAGTAACAAGGTGCGCGTAGCACCGGTGTGGCTGGATGGAGAGGGGTGAGAGGGGCGGAGAGAGGAGGGAGGCCCTGTTTTGGCTTAGGAATGAGAGCGGCGCGCGGTGGCAGACTGCAGGTAGCGGTGTTGCGGCGGCGGCGGCGGCAGAAGTGGTGAAAGCAGGGGCGGGGCGGAGGCGGCGGCAGCGGTAGCTGTGTTGGGAGCGAAACCGGCGGCGGGGGCGGGGGTGGAGGCGGAGGCAGAGACAGATGCGGAGGTGGAGGCGGCGGTTGTGGCGCTTGTGACGGTGGCGGCGGTGGACGTGGGGGTGGCGGCGGTGGTGGTGGTTGTGGTGGCGGCGGTGGAGGTGGCGGTGGTGGCGGCGGGAGCGGTGGATACGATGGCGGCGAGGCAGGTGGCGAGGACGTGGCGGGGGCAGCGGCGGGGGGCGGCGGCGGCGGCGGGTGAGGGCGGCGGGGGCGGCGGCGTGGGCGGCGGCGGGGGCGGCGGCAGCAGTGCTGACAGCCAGGGGCAATGTGCGGCTGCTGGAATGAGAGATCCCGCAGAAAAACACGCGCGGATATTCCGCGGGATGTTGCGCCGCCCTTTTACGCTCGCGTCCTCAGCCAAGACGCATCGGCGTGCCCTGCTACGACCAATTCCGCTGCGCACTTGTCTCTCTTCTTCATTTCGTCTCGGAGAGAAGCATTCGTGAGCTGTCATCCTTCACTCGCAAAACTCCTAATTTCGGAGTTTACATATTTCATGCACTATTTGATTTGCAGTATTGCACGATGGTGTTTTCCTCGGCTTTCAGCTTTTTTCAGCTCAGTTGATCTTGAAACTGTCTCGGCATCTCTCCAACACTGCAGAACCATTCGCGAAGGAATACTGAGATCACGAGGGAACATAAAACACATTACACAAGTAGAATGGTGCAGTTAACGCGATCGGAAACATGAAATAATCCTTCAATAAATTACTAAAATAGCGAATTTTATTCTGTGTCATCAAAATCTCACAATGATTGGAAACGTTTTGTATGACAATGCTCTAGTTCGGTGTGTTGGCAGTACAGGTTGAAAAGTTGAAATATGTCATAATAGTTAATCTTGTGAATATGAACAAAAATTCAATAGTTTGCAGTTGAGATATTATCTGAACTGAATTGAATTGATGACTCATTTTACGTGGGGTGACTCAGGTCATGAGGCCTGCTCTTCCGTCTGACCACACAAATTTCGCTACGCCCCTTTCACTAACTAACGAAAAAAAGGTATTCTATGGGCGACAAAACGCGATTTGAATTTAGCTCAGAGGCTTCACTTAGGCTTGAGGATCTTTTACATACAAGTAAATCTACTAACATGGGACAGCCGGCTTTACTTCCCCTCCGAAGGAAGGCGTACGAAGGATTTTTTCGCCCTTAAAAATCCACGGCTTCGATCGGGTTTGAACCCGCGAACTTGGGTCCATTACACTAGCCGCTACAGCATCGCCGCCGCTAAAGTGAAAACTCCTACTAAAATGCGCCTCCTGATCCCCGTCCTTCGGCCTATGAATTTGCTCCGTTGAGCCTGCTCCTCATTTTTATATCATCCCTACTCATCTTCCTCTACCTTTTCTCTTCCACGCGCACCCTATCTTTCCCTCAGCCTGTGCCTGCGTTCTCGCTCCCTCCGTCTTGCAAGGTATGAGAATGATGGTAGTTAAATATATCCACCCGAACAATGGGCACCACACTGGACCAGAGCAATCTGCAATTAGTGCAATATCTGCACTAATTGTCCCCTGGCTCGTTTGTAGAGCAACAGGGCTAGACTTCCTGCACAGAGAAGCACTTGAAAAGTCTAGGAATGATGGTAGCTAAATACAGCCACCCAAACACTGAGCACCACATCCGACTAGAGGAATCTGCAATGGAGGATGGTTACCGGGCGCCGGAGTGTCGTGTGCTGGGGACAGCTCGCTTACTGAGCGTCCCAGGGCAGCGCGTGAGGGCAGATGACGTACCAAGTCACGTGGTTTGTCCCTTTGTAAGGGAGAGCCGCGAAGCCACGCGCGGGAAACGTTTCTTGGTTTCCTCGCGGTAACACTGCAAAATTGGTCCGCCCAGGCTGGCGCGGAGTGCTGTGTGCACGAGGTGCTCCGATGAGTTCGGGCACGTCTGAGTGGTTTTCCACCACTGTAAAGCAGAGGGTGTATCTAACAGGGCACGACAGATGACGAGTCGGGAATAGGCCGAGTTGGCTAATCGCTGACGCCGTCACAAGGCATGTATAGAGAGGGGAGCTGAAGGTAGTCAGCTCCGCGAAACGCCTCAAAGTGAGGGCCTGTATATTGTGTATAATTATGTAAATAAATTGTATATAGCTCACTCGTGTCCGTGTTCTTGTCCTACTACGACGTCATACTTCATTTCTCGCACCCCCTTCACCTGATTCCTCATCCCGTCCCGCCTCTTCAACATTCGCATTCCGCTGCCGCTCATGTTCCCTTGGCTTTCCATCACACCCACCCCACCTTCATCCCCGACTTGAGTCTCAGTCCTCGACCCCCTTTCCGTCGTCTGCTCCTCTTTCCTCATCGTTGCTCCCTCCCGCTCTCTGTTCCGCTCACGGCCCTCCCCCCATGGCCCTGCACTCGCCGACGTCGCCTGGGGCTAACGAATCGAACGGAGGCCTCCACCTTTGCTCCCACCCCCGCCCCATTCCGCCTCGCCTCGCCCCGCCCCCTCCGTTCCGCCTCGCACAGCCCCACCACGACACGCCCCTCCCCGCAACCCTCCGCCCCGCCCCGCCCCTTCCCACAACACTCCGCCCCATCCCGCCCCTTTCCTTCCCGCTCCTCCCGAACCCGCCCCTGCCAGACCCGCTCCGCCCCACCACGTATCGTAAGCCCCCGCGCCCCACCGTCCCGCCCCGCCCCGCCTCCATCTGCCCCTTTCCTGCTGTAACGTCAGACTCTGCCAACACTTTTTTTGTAGAATCTTTCGTTACAATTACTGTAACTACTTTTTTTTAGTAGTAACACTTCAATTCTTTGTATTTTAGATTTTATTTAAATTTTTTTTGTACAATGTACTTCAATACTCTATTTTCTCACTTTGTACAAATAGATTTCACATATTTCTCTAGAACACGTTTTTGTTCAATTCTTTCTCTATATCTCATCAATATATCCGTTGCTAACCTCATTCACTATCAACCTGGGTACATCATATGTTTCTTATTTATAAAATAACAATGTAAAAAATGTAAATAAACATTGATTTTGTGTGAAACGTTACACTGCCCGCTCCTTCTCACCCCGCCCCTATACGCCCCGCTCCCCCATACCGCGCATCGCAACCCACCGAACCCCACCGTTCCGCCCCGCCCCGCCCCACCCGCCCCGCCCAGACCTCAATCGCTGGCCCGCTTATTCCTCGGGAGGGGAGGGAGGGCTTTTTTCCGCTCGTTGCGCCCCCCACCACCACCCCCACCCCCACCCGCGACCCCGCCCTCGCCCAAATCCACCAAAGAGCCCCGCCCCCCAGATCAGCCACCGCAGCCCGTGGAGCGCAGCGCCCTTCGGCTGCGTTGGCCCCGTCACTCGTCGGCGCTGATTGGCTCAGGCGCCCTCGAGCTCCGCGAGCCAGCCAACGGGCGCATCTGATTCTTCCGTGATCACTCGTCGGTACGTTCTTTCGGATGAGATGATCTCAATACTTATCAAAGGACTCGTCTTTATTTTTTTGGCAACGTACGAATATTTCGTTTAATGTTACTATTAGGTAAATCGAAGAATGTTTTTTTGAAGTTGATTTTACGTTTCAGGTCGTCTTTTAACTTTGTTTTTCTAGTAAAACGTAGACGTTTCATTTACCATGTTCATTACCAAATACTGCATTTTGTTTCCCAAATAAGATCTAATTGGTTCATTTGACATTACCTATGACGAATCTTCTGCTCTCATTTGTCAAGGGTAAAACTGTGTACCTGGGTCGATCTTCATACAAAATCCTTCATTTTAGGCTAAAAACAAAATATTATTTCTTAACATGTCATCATGTGCAATGAAAGAACAAACAAAGAAAAAGAAAAAAATATATATACACTTTTCCATTTTTATTATTAGAGGGATTTCTAATGTGCATTACTCGGCCATTTTGTGAAAAAGATTTCATTTCATGACACTGGGGCATAAAAATGTAGGCGATTATTAAACTTTGTGTTTACACATGACCGAATATCCAATATCGTTTCTTTTTAGATATTCAATAAGTTTTGTTTGTTTCTGTCAAGCTATTATATTAAAATACAAGAATATACATGAAATTTTACAAACATTGTTAAACATTGTTAAAAGTTGAATAATACTGAAACCTGATGTATTAATAAATTTCTATATTAAAAAATATGGGCGAAATTAATCTTAGCATGGAAATGTACGCAAAATTATAACAATATGTAATTTGAATATGGGTCTTTCTCACTTCGAAAGCAGCAAACATAATTAAAAGGACTGTCACAGCAAAAAATACAGTTCTACAAGTTACGTCAAATTAACGAGCACTCATCAGAGATTTATAAAAGTATCTCATAAAAAAATCATGTAGAAAATAATTTTAACTCTTCTTTCAATGCTCCTTAAATTACAATTTCTTGACATGATTACTGGTCAGCCGGTTTCAATCTTACTTCTTCCTTTTCTTAAGTACACATCATTGTTTCACATAAGTAAATTTGGCATGGCAGTGTGTGCTACTCACAGCCTGCGGCGTAAGTTGTGAGTGCACCTGAACGACGGATGGAACGACAAGGGTCTGTGGAGCGCTTGATACGTTGACGTCAACGCTACAGACCCTCCTGCCAATCACTCATCGTTCCCCTGCATCTGGGCTTCACAGCTTTAGTCGGCGACGTCCTCATTGTCTTGTCAAGCTCTACCTGCTGAGCTGGGCCCGTCAAGCGGAAATCATTTGTGTTATTCACACGCGTGGAATGGGCTCCACGCAATAATCTCGCTTTACCTCAATCCCGCGGAATCGCTTTTGCTAAACATTATTTCGGTGTTTTATAATGTCATTGTTATTATAATAACAATATTTTCCGATACATTAACATTACTGACCGCGTAAAAAAAACAACGCAAAATTTACAGTGCACGTTTTTATACCCTCTAAACAAACTCCCGCATTGAAAACAAAGCAAAATTCGTGTTTCGTCGATGGCAGATTAGCATGCCCAGACCTATTTACCAGCTTCAATTTGCGTTGATTAAATAATCCAAGGGATTGAGTTTGTGCGGGCCGTTCCAATGAGAACGCTTTGTTAGCTCGTGGCTGTTTGTGTCATTCGACTAACCACGGTGTCAATTTTCATGCGCCGCGAAACTACATTCAAATAAGGGATTGTTGACGTTGCATAATGACATTAAACGATCTAAAATTAGCATGGACTGGACACAAAGGAGGTATTGTAACGGAATGGGATAACTTTTTAATTTTCATCACCAACCTGCGACCTGCGGCTTGACGTTTCGCTCTGGCCTGGATTAGGTACTACTAGGTTTGTTTGACTGCAAATAAGTATATTGCAGCGAAATTTCATTTTTTCATAAAGTAAGTTAAGTTTTCTCTAAACCGAGTCCTGTATCTCTCCTCCGCTCTCCCTCTCTCTCCCCCTCTCCCTCTGTCTCACTCTCTCTCTCCCCCTCTCCCTCTGTCTCACTCTCTCTCTCTCCCCCTCTCCCTCTGTCTCACTCTCTCTCCTCTCTCTCGCTCTTCAGCGCATAAATTGGGTTATAGAAAATAAAGCTAGCAGTAATCTATGGACCCGGGATCAGAAGTACTTCTCTCTATACTACATAGTTAATATTCACTAAAGAGATTTTATGGGTATTCCTGGTAACGCGGCTTTGTTTTCTTATAATTAGTAATACAACTGCAGGGCTAACCGCAAACATGAATTAGATTTTTACGAATTTTAAAGTAAATATTGTTACTACACTAAAACTAAATGAATGAAAACACTATATACCCTATTTGTGATTCCAGCCCTCTGTAATTGTTATCAATTATATATACTCAGAGAGACATGAAATAATCTAAATATTTATTAACTAACACTCTTGTGTTATCGCTCAAATTACACGCAGTTTTGGCATTATACGATGTTTACCAGTTTACATTTATTTGTGTAAGAGAGAATTTTCGCTCGCCTGACGATATTACTAGATTCCAATGAGCACTAAACATGCAAGAAACCTACAAAGCCTGGAGCTCCTGAGGGGTTCCTACGATTTTCTTAAACACCAAAAAAAATTGGAAAACATCTGTATTAAAAATCTAAGGTAACAAGCCACATGTTAATTATTATTTACATATTGAAATGATATCCCTCGGAGGCAATTCTATAATCGTTTTACAATATAAATTCAATTGAACTTTCAATAATAAACGTTTTTTTCACATAAAGAGCTCAGCGTCTTACATTAGTTAACCCCCATACTACTTATATCGGTGAAAGTTCTTTGAAAACGTGGGAAAAGAAAAAACTCTTAATAGTATCATCTCCCCACGACGTGCCGGACAACTAAGAGAATAAATAAAAATATATGCTGTATGTAAATAATTGTTGTATGTAGTTTAGTTCCCATTTCTTGTGCAATGAACGAGAAATGTCGACAGGGAATGTCTGTATTACATATGCAAATTTGGCTGTATTTTTACCTACTTTAAGCATGCTATTAAATATGACAAGCAAAAATGTTCATCAAAACAAAATAAAATTGATGAAGCATCGTTTCCCGATTAACTTGGAATATCAAGAAGAGCTGACAATGCATGATGGTGACTTTTTGGATGTGCAGTGTCTGTGTCGTGATTCGGCTCCGGTGAGATTCGCCAATATACAGATAATCTACGATTAACGAGAATATCATCTACGATTAACGAGAATCTACGATTACGAGAACGTAATGAAGAGCTGACATTGCATGACGGTGACTTTTCGGATGTCCAGTGTCTGTGCCGTGATTCGGCTCCGGTGAGATTCGCCAATATTCAGATAATCTACGATTAACGAGAATATCATCTACGATTAACGAGAATCAACGATTACGAGAACGTAATGAAAAGCTGACATTGCATGACGGTGACTTTCCGGATGTGCAGCGTCTGTGCCGTGATTCGGCTCGGGCGAGGTGCGCCAGAAATCCGAAATTTCAAGAGACCCTCAAAGTTGTGGTTTGCGCGGCGCCGCCGCTCCACCCAACCCTTTTTCCCCGAGGCGGGAGGGCGCGGGAAGGCAAAGGGCAAAGGCTACCCTTCAAAAGCTGCCTTCGGCGGGATAGAGGAAGGTGCCGGTGGGACGGGAAAGAGGACGAACAGAGGGGAAGAGGCGGCCCGGACGGCGCTGCTAGTTTTCCACTCCAGTGGCAGGCGGCCCCGCTTTCCACTACTACAGCACTGCCAGAATAGCAACCACGAAACTACCATGCACAACGTAACAGGTGGTCTCAAATCATATTTCGGCGAAAATAATTCTTCTTTATGAAGTCCTACTGAGAAAATGTTACAGCTCAGAAAATGTTGCAGCTCAGAAAGCAACGTTCTTTGGATAACAAATCCCAATTACTCCTTTAGAAAGCCTCTAATTTAGATTCTCACGCCTTCTGAGAGAGAAGTAAGAGATCTTTCCAAACGTTTGGTATCCAATGCAAAGCTCTTTAGACGTTCTAAACAAGTGGCTACGGGTGCATTTGAAAGCTTGGGGATCCGTTTAAACTCTTTACAGGAAGACAGCCATGGATGGGTTTCTTATCTAGCTAAATAGAAAACATCTAGGAATGAAAAATCAAACGAACAGTAAATGCTAATCCGTTCCACTTCACTATTTCCTAATCTGGAGGAGTGCAGTGGTTTTTCGGCACTAGCACTCGCTGAACGAAACCGCGCATAAGTGAATCCTTGTGCCCATTGAGCTGGTCAAGAGCAACAACAAGCAACATCAGCTGCTTGAAAAGGCAGTTACCACGAGCAACTTTTTCTTAAGCTGGAGAAGTGAAATAGTGTTTCGGCACTTGTAATCACTGGCCGAAACCGCGCATAGCTAATTCCTTGTTCCCACTGACCTGGCAACAATGCAACATCAGCTGCACGAAAAGGCAGTTACCACGAGCAACTGTTTCTCAATCTGGAGAAGTGAAATGGTGTTTCGTCCCTTATAATCACTGAACGAAACCGCGCATAACTGAATCCTTGTCCCCATTGGCCTGGCAGCAATGCAACATCAGCTGCATGATAAGGCAGTTACCACGAGCAACTGTTTAAAACGTTAATCAGGTGTACATTTTTATAAGCTAGGCCACAACCCACTTAGTTCTCGAGAGAGTCGTATGTAGATTTTCGATGACGCACAACCTATGAATCTCAGACCACTGTGCGCGGCCTGCCTTTCTTCGGTCGCCTTTGCAGCGCCGCCCCAGCCAGGGCGACGGCGCCTCGGGGCAATTATCAGGGCGCAGCGGGCTGTGAAACACGCGGCGAAGGGCAAGGGCCGCCTGCGGAAGGGCTGCGCTCGCGACTCAAGACGGATTCCTCCGAAATGAACTTCAAATCGCTTTTGGAAAAAAGCCCCGCCCGCCCGCCCACCCGCAGTTTTTCTTTTTTTCGTAAAATCGACAATAAGGCGCGCGCGCCCACAAAGGAGGGGAATCGGGCGCGGTGACGTCACAAAGGAGCGGCGAGTGGATTTTCATCGCGGGCGGGGCGGGGAGGAGCGTGGCGGAGCGGGATGGGACGGGGCGGGACGGGACGGGACGGGGCGGGGCGGGGGCGGAGCGGAGGCGGAGTGGAGGAAGAGCGGGCAGGACAGGGCGAAGCGGGGCGAGGGTAGAGCGGGACGAGGGCGGAGCGGGGCGGGGCGGTGGCGGGGCTGGGGCGGGGACGGGTCGGGGCTGGGCGGGTCTGGGCGGGGAAAGGGCGGTGGCTGGGGGCGGTGCTGGGCGGGGGCGGGGCAGGCGTGGCGGAGCGGGGCTGGGGGCGGGGGTGGGGGCGGGGGGGGGATGGGGCCGGGGGCGCGACGGGTCGGGGCGGGTCGGGGCGGGGTGGGGCGGGGCGGCAGCGAATGGCCCACCCTTACAGACGAGGGCAGAGCAAAGAGTGTGTCCTTGCGCTAACATGCAAATGGTCGGTGCATGAAGTACTCTGATTCAACCAACTTTCACGGAAGGCACAGTTCCGCTTCGCTTAACACTTCCTCTGAACATGTTATATCATATATGGCTTTATAATGTTTTAACCTAATGTAAATTGGCAATTGGCTTTTTTCAAATTTACATTTCATTTTAAAACATTTTGTTTGGATTTCAGAATACTTTACTTTTTTACCTCTCATCTATCCATCGTCATGTGAAATGACAGGAGAAAAGTCTTTTTACAACCCTGAATATTCAGTGTAAAATATCATTTAATCTTACAGCATAAAAATCGATAATGTCGAATCGTTGAAACACCTATTATATCGAGTTACGTATGACATTAACAGTAGAACACGTTTTTAATAAATAAAAGTGTTTAAATTCTTTGTGTTAATTCTACTAAGATATGAATTCGAAAACTTTGCGATGCAAAGGATGTAAACATTAAATGTATTAAAATTTGAAATTTGTAGGCGAATGTTTAAACAGATAAACACATATCACGAAAGCATACTGGAAATAAAATCTTGCCTTCGTGCTTAGGATCGTTCAATTACGGATAGATAACGGGCAGCTATAACAGCCACGATTACTTCTGATACCTACAAAACATGTAAACTATTTGCTATTACAAGCAAAATGACTTTAGGCAGTTGAAGATACTGTTCGATGTAACTCCCCCTTCCTGAACTCACTCTCGCGTAGCTTGTTATATCATATCTTCTGGTCAATCAAAAAAAAAATCGCAATCAAAAAGCAAACCAAATTTCACCGAGTATTGAGAGAGAAATGGAGGAGACATGAAGTGGAGGCCGATAGAACTCTCCTTCAGACAGCAGCTGAATTCGACCTCGCTCTCTAACTTTCTTACAAGGCTAGGTCGAAAATACGCATGGTGTAAGAGATATAGGTGGGTTGACTCCCGGTCTAAAACTGAAGCTAATGTGAGGCTAGTTCTCACAGTTCTCGCTAGATAAGCGCTGCGAATGACAGGGGCATTTTTCGGACAAGATGGTGATCCATTTAATAGCTTTGTAACCTCTTGTGGAAGCCACTAAATCGAGAGACGCCATCATGAATGCCCAACTCAATCATGCGCACCGTACGGATAAGCGAGGAACTAGCCTCAAACTGGCTTCAAAAATTTTGTCCAAAAGGCTGATAGTTGACACACCTATATATCTTACACCGTGAATATCTGCCACCGTAGGGACTCGAACCCACGACCTCCCAGTCAAAAACCCTGCAGTGGAACGGTTGTTGCATTCAGCCGTTACAGTCGTGGCAAACATGGGCGTAAGGCAAACGGTGTATCGAGCAGAGGAGAATGACAGGCGATGACACTCGGTGGTTGACTGTGGTCGCGTGGAAGATATAAAACACGGCGGTGCCAAGCAGCCATAAGTGGTGAAAGTCTGACTGGAGGTGATCTGGAGGCAGGTGAAAGATAAGATAAGTGGCGAAAATTTTCGATGGGCACCAGGCGGGAAGATCACACAATTGTTGTATTACAACAGGTCATCTGACATCTGTTTTGCCAGTAGGTCGATAGAGCTTTGCCAAATGGGGGATTCTATGGCGTTCAGTCTTTGTTTGTGATGCCTCCAAGAATTTTTATAATTATTTAGTTCTTCATTTATGTTATAAGTACCCAGATTTTTCCGGATATCTTCATTTCTTATGAGATCATATTTAGTGCAGACTAACTTTCCTGAGGAATCTCGTTTCAACTGTTTGGATTTTGCTTTTGTCTCTCTTGTTAATTATCCAAGATTCACTGCCATTCAAAGAACAGAGACGGCCACTGTCTTGTAAAATTTTATTTTTGTATCTTTTAGTGTCTTATTATCGAGGGTTTTATTTATTATCCTGCATGCTGATTGCAATCTATTGATTTTATTTTCAGTAGATTCAGTTTTATCGGAGTCATGACTTATTTCACATCCAAGATAGTTAAAAAAAAGAAACTTTTTCTATGGGGGTATCATTGATAACTATTTTCGAACGGATGGGGCGTCTTCCGTATTCTAATATTAAATTCTTTTTCTTCAATATGTTCTTGGCTGTCCGGGATGAGCCGCGTCTCAGTCGGTTTTGCTGACGTTTCAGCCATCTTGCTGTGGCCTTCTTCAGAGCTATACTGCTCAGCATCGCTCTGAAGAAGGCCACAGCAAGATGGCCGAAACGTCAGCAAAACCGACTGAGACGCGGCTCATCCCGGACAGCCAAGAACATAATGACTCCGGCCGCGAAAGCCTACGAATATATCTTTTTCTCCAAGTTTATATAGAATCACGTAATTTGTATTTGTGTATAACCTTCTTGTCGTCCAGATATCTATTCCCTTCGGGCTCCCTCAGTCACCAGTACTTACTGGCGGTTGATATTTCAATACGCTTCTTGTACCACCTTTATTCTTGTCATCCCAGCTCCACCTCTCCCCTCCTGTTAACAATTAGCATCAAACAATTAGCACCGTGATCTTCCCGTTCCCTTCTCACTTCCCCCGCGTTTCTTCCCCAGGTAACATTTTCACCCCCACCCCCTCGCGTTCTCCTCCGCCACATCCGGACCTACACCTTCCCCCCTCCTCCTCCTCGCCCCTTCCCCACGATACAGGGGGCTTAATTTGCAAGGCTTTGCGCCTCATTAAGCAGGGCTGCTTAATAAAGACGGTGGCGGCGGCGGCGGCGAGGCGAAGAAAGAAAGTTGTAATGAGGCGAGCAATGAGGGCGGGCGGGCGGTTATTATAAATCACAGAAAACTGAAAGTTGGCCGCGGCGGCGGCGGCGGGATTACTTCCCGGTGCGCCTCGCTCCGCCGTCGAGAGCAGCGCGGTCTAATTGGAAATGCCGCGGAGGCTCTCCGCAGTAATACCGCCGGCTGACCTGAGGCGGTGTAATACTTGCGCGAGAAGGGTGTCTTGCGTAAAGGGAACCCTGGGCAACGGACGTCGACGTGCTTGTTCCCAATGTATGTTTGAATCCATCCATCCATCCATCCACACACACACACACACACACACACACACACACACATACATACATACACGTGTGTGTGTGTATATATATATATATATATATATATATATATATATATATATATAAATTTTGCGCTGAATTTTAAGTAAATTTTCTTTCAAACTGCCCCCCCCCCACCTTGGCTTTACAAATCCTTCGTACGCCCATGTTCGTAGATTTACTGCATGTAAAAGATCCTCAAGTCTAAATGAATCCTGTGAGTTAAATTCAAATCGCTTGTTTCGTCGCCCAAGTAATACCTTCTTTCTACGCTAGTTGGTGAAAGGAGAGTAGCCAAATTTGCGGCGTCAGACGTAAAAATTGGCAACATGGCCTGTATCTCGCCACGTAAAATAAGGCATCAATTCAATTCAATTCAATTCATTGTTGCTGAGCGTTGCCGTGTGACGCAGGGCGAGGCCGAGAGACACGGAGAGACACGGAGAGCATTAGCTCTCCGCAGTAATACCGCCGGCAGACCTGAGGCGGTGTAATACTTGCGCGAGAAGGGTGTCTTGCAAAAGGGAAGCACTGGGCAACGAACGTCGACGCGCTTATGATTTTTCCCAATGCGAGTTTGAATCAAGTGTATTTCTGATGAATTCGTCGACCTTTACATTTTTAGCACTATTATTTGTGTTTCAAACCCATGAAAATTATACTAAAACTGCAGAAAGTTCTCGCATATTTCAAGTGAAGTGAATCAGATTTCATCTGTTTTTAAGATTTTAAGACAATTAGCCGATCGTTACATTTTTAGCACAAATATTTGTGTATAAAACCCTTAAATATTATACCAAAACTGCAGAGAGTTCTAAGTTTCTTGTGAAGTGAGTAAGATTAGATCCTTTTTTAAGATATTAGTTTCGTGGTATAAAATAACATATATTTTAAGCAACTTTAATTCGGAGTAATGAAAGAGAATATTTGTGTGCTAATAAAAGTATTATAGCTTGGATTTCAAATTCTGCATTCTTTGCTAATATACGATCAACAAGTACAATGCTTTGGAAGTACAATGAATATCCAGGGTACGTATATGTAGTAAATTACGTCTTTTGTTAGGCGACTAGTAAATATTACACTAAAACATAATATATTAGCATCAAGAATATGACGAACGGAGTGCAATTTAAGGAGGTTATGTTTTAGATTTGACAGACGCTGTGATAACCAAGCAGAAAGTTTCATGTGTCTCGTAGATGTGGAAGAAAACCTTTGTTCAAATTTCAGATTATTATTTCGATGCCATTTTCAATGAAGTTTACGTAATGAAGTTACTAGCTTTACAAAGAAATATTACATACTGATTGCTTACTTTCTCTTAACTGGTCTTAGGCAAACAAAATCTTAAAATAGGGCGCTTTTCAGGGCTAACAAGGCAACGTAGCAGAATTTAGCATCTCCCTTATTAATGTTAATATCACGTTGCAAATCCATCACAACTGGAATTCATAATAACTTGTTTTGTACGACAGTGAATAACAATAATTTAATGGTGCGAGTATAACTTGGTGATGTAGTTACCTTTTTTCAATAAAGAATGAAAAATGGATGTTGTCTGGTATCAAAATATTTATTTTAAGGCTAAAGATCTTTTCGATAGCTTGGCTATCATTCTCAAAGCTATGTATTTTTCAGATAGCTCTGAGGATGATAGCCAAGCTATCGAAAAGATCTTTAGCCTCAAAATAAATATTTTGATACCAGACAACATCCGTCTTTCATTCTTTATAATAATTTAACTTCAAAATTGCAAAGCAATTCATCCTCCATGCAGGGCATTTACTTTTCGGAGCTTTCCTCTCCAGCTTCCGCGGCCGCGAGAGCGAGTTACTGCGCGCCACAGAGCCCGGCATAAACCCCACGGGTGGCGACAGAGATCGTCTCCCCCCCCCGCCCAGCGCCTGGTTAAAGCCGCGTCGCGCTGTGGGGTAAATTACGCGCGAGGCGGTAGCGCCGCCAGGCGTAAATGCGCCGCTAGGCTGCCAGGCGCCGCCTGGAACTTGGTGGCCCGGGATGCCACCTGCACGCGACGACAGAGGAGATGGAGAAGGTGGCTTAGCTCTAGATGGACGCCAGGTATGGAAATTACCGATTCGACTTTCTTGATGACGTACAACAGGCGTGGTTCAAGACGTGGTCCAGCTAAGACTTGGTCATAGTAAAGCGTGGTTCAACTAACGCGTGATCCAACTAAGCTTAGTCTAAGCGAGGTTCCAACTAAAGCGTGGTTCCCACTAAAGTGTGGTTCCAACTAAAGCGTGATTGCAACTAAAGCGTGGTTCCAACTAAAGCGTGGTTCCAACTAAAGTGTATTCATAGTGTAACCGCTAAAGCCGTTTACGGCTAGAAAATATCAGTTTTTTTTCTTTGTAAACGCGCTCTGTTATTTTGAGACTTAGTAGTTACAACACTAACCGAGAGAGAACGCCAGGCGACGTACATAGTTTTAAAATGAGCTAACAGGAGCGCTTATCACCAGTATTAGAAACGTGATAATGAAATCGTCCACCGGAACGACACGAACAACCAATAGGATTAAAGCAAATGAATATTGGAGATTTTAGAACAAGAAGAGTCCAACTCGGCCATTTTAATGAAAGTCAGCGAACGAGAAGCTATTCTGAACCACTCTGAACGAACTTTTGGATCAACGGACATCGCCAGTTCAAGATTTCGACAGTACGCAAGCTTTTAGAAAAGGTAACTCATCTTACTATTATGATAATTTATTCAGGAGAGGGAATAAATAAAATATATGAAACGTGAATCATTTAAAAAAAAAGGGAAGAATACTTAACAAGAATGATTACATGATTTGAAACGAAAGGAAAAGTAACGAGTAGCTAGCCGAAATAGAAGTGTTACAAGCAATGTGTGATTTATTGCAGCTTTTTAGAAAAGAATACTTGAACCAGCTCGAACAAAATTCGATCATTGGACGTTACTGCAACGCCGACGCCACGACGCGAGCCCCAGCAGAACGGTGCAGTCAACGGGATTTCTCGTGTCTGAGCTCCTTCCAGACGACCCTGAACAACTTCAAGGCTTCGCACGTCGCGGGAAACATCGTGAGTTCGGCAAAACCTTTTCAAGTTAACGGCAGAAACGAGGGCCAGGTGTAGAACAGTTTTAGTATCATATTTCACAAGATAGTTAACTGTAATATTGATTAACTTTATTCATGAGTTTTTGAATACATATCCGTGTGCCAAATCGAATTACAGTTTCGTTACTGGACGCAGATATTTAAACAGTGTTACTGGAAAATGAATTCAGGAGCAAAGATAGACAATTATTTTATCAATTGACATATTATGTTGAATGCAAAGTTTAACTGACTAGCATTTAACTTAACATTTTGTTTTTTGAAATCTGAGATCTCATAAAAGTAGATTAATTTAACTCAGCTTGATGTTGGTAAGATTAGACATTGTAATAACGATTACAGTTATGCATTCTAATTGAATCAAGTGTATTGGTTAGAACAAGTAGAAGGTTGATTTTTTTTTTTTGGATAAAACATGGTATTGATATTGTTGATTTGTATTATACATAAACGGTAATTTCAGGTACAACATTTTTGAGTGAGTGTGATTCTATGTGTATTTCAGGAAATGTGTGTAGGGATATTCATGTATTAGTTATGTTAGAATTCAGATTCTTGAACCCATTCATTGAATCTAATTGGAAGATTTCAAGGGTTCATTTGCAAATTAGATTTTGATTACAATTTGTAATAATTTTTTTTGGGTTTTTTTTCTTTTGGATACCAGATTCAAACACGACATTTATAATCAATTCATGTCATGTGGATGTACTAATTTTCAGTACAGAATATATGGTTTGTTGTTATTTTCGTAAAACGTACGACAAAAGTGCTCTTAATCTATCCCAGTGTACTAAATCTTGAACCCTTTCCCTTGGAAAGAATGTCTGCTAGGATTTTCTTATATGAGTGCGTTGTGGCTTAACTTTATTGGAGTTACAACAACGAGTAACAAGGGAAAATTACTCGAGTCACCCGTCTCCTCCCATACGCGAGGTAATTTTACCCCAATTGTTGGACCAGGCGCAAGGTGGTTGGTAACTGCCTCACCTATCGTGCCATTACCCGACATTGGGAGGGAGACAAAAAGGCAGGCGGTGACAATAGTAAGACGTGTAAAAATTATGACGTTCAAATTAAGACGTGTCCAAATTAAGACGTGTTCCAATTAATAAGTGTTCCAACTAAGACGTAATTTAACTAAGACGTGTTCCAAGTAAGACGTTTTGAAACTAAGACGTGTTCCAACTACGTCGTGTTCCAACTAAGACGTGTTCCAACTACGACATGTTCCAACTACGACGTGTTCCAACTAAGAGGTATTCGAACTAAGATGTGTTCCAACTATGTTATGGTACAACTACGTCCTGATGCATTTAAGATGTGGCACAACTAAAGCGTGATACATTTAAAACGCGATAAACTAAAACGTCGTTCAACTAAGATATGGAATGAACTCCATTTTTTTCTGTACTACATCCATAGTTTTACTTCAAATGAGAAACGGTATCTCAGAACAAGCACATTCATTGTTCTCTCAAATTTCACTTCATGCGAAATGTATTATTTTATCAGCGTTCTGAATGAGACGGAGACCGCCCTTGCGGGAAAGGGGTGGGAGAGGAGGGCAGCTGAAGGGTCTCTTAGCGGCGAGGGACGAGCGGCGCAACGAGGAGTGGAGGTGAAGCCGTCGAGGGGCGTGAAGCGCTGGGAAGTCGAAGGGCCGGGCCGGGGCGGAGAGGGGAGGGGAGGGCAGGAGGGGGCGTGGCAGGTAATTACCCGGCGGGGGCGTCAGCGGCGCCGGCGGAGGCGCGAGGCTGTAAATAAATAATCGGCGGTCGCCGGCCACTAGGTTCTCTCTCTCCTCCTGCCTCGCCTCGCGCGCAAAGCCGCTTCACACGGCGAGGCGGGGCCGACGCGGGTGGCGAAGCGGGGGTGAAGCGGGGGTGAAGCGAGGGCGACGCCGGGCGGTGTGGGCGCCGGGCAACAGGGCGTCAACTGGACCTCACGCCCACGCAAATGGAGGGGTCCCCCCTGACAGTAAACCGGCCAACAGAGGACGCTCCAACGAGGCTCGTCTTGCGCGTCCAGTACCTGCCTTTGTCACCTCATGGTGCAGAGAATGAGGCCACGCCCACTGCGCGTGCATGGGCAATTGACGGCCTTCCTCACTACGACAGTCGATTCATTGAGTGGTCTAAACATCATTTAATCAATGAATAGATTGAGAAGTTGCAATATTAGCTGGCTACGATGCACGGAACCTATACGTACGTAAATGAACAAATTTACCACGGCGACAAGGTGTAATTATCGCAGGCATGTTCTGAAATGCTAAAGATTTGACTGCCGCAGAATCTTAGGTCGTTAAAACAACAGGGAGTTCAGTTGTTTGGGACATAGCAAGCGATTCTAGGTACAGCTTGAACATCTTTTAATAATTAAAAGATATTTAATCGGATGTTCAAGATGTATTGTTGGAGTGTTTGGTTTTACAGATCAAGTAATTTACTCCCTGGGAACTAACGGATTCCATTTCAGTCATGGAATTATTGAGTGACGCTTTCTCATGAATATCAACTCCCGCCAAGCAATGTAAGAAAGTACTACTCGGGTGATGATGCTTGTAGAGTTTAGCACAAAGGAGCTACTTAGCCATGAATACAGATAGTAATCTTTTTTCCCTCTCTCTATTTTCCTCTCTCTTTCCCTCTCTATTTTCCCTCTCTCTGTGTCCCTATCTCTTTTCCCCTTTCCTCTCATTAACTTGCGCCACCTGCTCCTCGTGTTCTCATCGATCTCGCCCCACGGCACACGGCAACGCTCAGCAACAATGAAGCTCACATGAATTGAGAATTGTATTTAACTGAAGCGCCATCATGTGCTCTAGCGCCATCTAGTGAAGTTACAATAATTTCACTATGCCTATGTTCTTCCCGCAAGTGCAAACAATAAGTTGACACATTTTTATCGCAATTGGATGCCTGGTACGACAGCGCATTTAGCACGAACCAACAAACATTGATACTTACGTATTAGATTAATTTTCTGTATAATTATTTTTCGTGAAATTTTCCGATATTTTAATAGATATTCAGCAATTCGGGACGGAAATGAAACCAACAAATAGGGGATAATTAAAATTAGTCCAGTCGTTCTTGAGTTATAAATGGTTTAACTAACTTTGTTTATTTACTTAAATTCTGCCCATCTTTGAGTAGATGGGGGAATATTGAGAAGCGCTGGACCAGCACAAATGTAATAGAATGTTCAAAAATATCTCATCCTGTAGAACACGGTGTGGGGGAATGTTTCTTTAAGGCCTCTCAAAATTTGAGTTTTTAAGGCCCTAGAACGTTTTGTTAAGGAGTTATTTAACGATATAGATTCGAACTGTGCAGCGATCTGCGTTTGCATGGATATCTAGTTTTTTTATTCTTCAGCGCCCTGTAGTGCCATTTTATCGATATTTTATTAGTTATTCTGTTATTCGGGTCGGAGGTTAATCCAAAAAACAGAGATAATTAAAATTGGTTCAGTCGTTTTTGAGTTATAAACTAATACAACTTTGTTTTATATATATATATATATATATATATATATATATATATATATATATATAACGTACAAGTTTAATAACGTACAACATACGTACAAGTTTAATAACGTACAACATACGTACAAGTTTAATATTTTACTAGCTGTAGGTTATCAGGAAATGGTCTAGGTAGGTAAGACTAAAGCGAAGTATAAAAAAACGTTTAAACTATGATTTTGACCCAAAATAAATTTAAAATTGTTTCCCACCTGTTCTCCACTGTAAAAAATGCATTTTTACATTGCTTTTATGTATTACTCATATTAATGAAAATCAAAACCCTTCACTATATTGTTTGAGCAAATTTTGAGCATACATTCTAATAATATATTGTTCTTAAACAAAGGTTTTAGAATTTTTTTAGGACCAATCAAATCTTTGTATGTTGTTTCATATGCGTATCAGTCTACAAATATTCAGATATATGGTGCGATATGAATGTTATGTCCACAGCAAAAATGTTTTTTCCAGAATTTCAATATGACAATCCAAGTTCTTAAAAATCACCAAACCTAAAGCAGTGCTTTCTAATGCCATTCGTACCGCCTTGTTTGGTTCTTTGCGCACCCGTCCTACACGAAGTCTGGAAAGCAAACGATAGTAGGCGTAGCTCCCAGCATTTTAAAGCTGATGGTCGTATGCGTTCTATCGTTCTGCAGTCCAATCTCAAAGATATTTCCCCTCCCGCTGAGTGACGTCCATCCCCTCTCCGACAGAACGCAGCTCGCGGGCGAATTTCCGGGCTCGTGGTCGCTCCACGAGCCATGGAGTTGAGCAGGCAAGTTTTTTCCGCATCCATATAAGTTTCATCTTCGCAACAAAGGCGGACTGTGATTTTAACAGGGTCATTCTTTGATATACACAGTGAAGGAGGGAGCCTTCTGTCATGTAATTGATTTAAATCGTTGAAAAATATTTATTTCAAAAATACCCTGAAAGCAAACACCCGGATCTTTTGGACCCAGGTCATAGAAAAGTGGTAAATATTAGGTCACGCATCGAAGGGTTAATTATATGATATATGCTTTTCATATCTTCTATCTTTCTCAGCACAACAGCACTACAGGGTTATTGATCACTATCAAGTAGTGAACAGGATATATCGATAAAAACCTACGGAAATAGGACATTTTGTTCTTAAACGTTTACGTTCCTAAAGTTCAATCAGTCCAGTTAGCTATTAAGCCAGAAACTATCAGTAATTAGAATGCAAAATGCATAACATGAATTTCCTTGGTTTTTGTAAAATTGAGATAAATTATCGGTTCCAATAAAAATGCATTATCCCATTTCTCTGCATGTGTATTGGAACGTAATTATATAGTTCACACATTTCAAAAAAATTTCTAAAAACTTCACTTCACAAACGCATAGCAGTAAATGTGTCGGGTGAATATCAAAAGAAATACTTGCTCCATTCAGCTCATTCATGACGCCCAAGTATAAAATTTTTAAACTTAATTGGAAGCACTTGGCTTTTTCGCATTGCCCGTAAAACAGTATCTCACGCCCCCCATTCACGGGCGATCCCAGTGCCACAAAATCGGAGAAAAACAGAATGAAACCAATTTTGCCGGGAGAATGAAAGTAGTTGATACTTCAGAGGGTCCCTGAAATGAGGTGTGGGCGAGGCGGGAAAGGGGGGATGCAATTTGGGCATCGCGGCGCAGCGAAAGGGGCGGGGCGCGGGGAAAGGATGGGATATGAAAGGCGCCGCTGCGTCGGCAGGGGCGTGGGCGTGGGCGAGGGTGAGGGTGAGGGCGTAGGACCACGTGAGCGCGGATTAAAAACCCTCCGGCGGTTTACGAGTGCGGTGGCGGCGCCGCTAGCGCCAGTTGTTGCGGCGGCGACGACAGGAGTCACAGAGGCAGGGCGGCTGGCGTCGGGGCTGTGATGGCGGTGGCAGCGGAGGACAGAGAGGGGTGACGGAGTCCAGAGCAGAAAGCTGACGGGGACGCAGGGTGCGAGGGTGGGGACGGTGAGGACGGTGAGGACGCGGCGGATTCGGCGCTCTACAGAGTGAAATTTGATCATAAACAGATATGTATTCAGGTCATAAACGGATCAGTCAAGTATTATCGAAAGCTTGTATTTGGGTTTTAGGTCGCAGATTAAGAATTGTTTTTTTTTTTCAAAAAATTCGCGGGGGACGTGGCGGGGTCGTCGGATAAAATTTTATGATGGATGTGGACGTGGTGGGGGACGTGGTGGGGGACGGGTGGGGGACGTGGTGGGGGACGTGGTAGGGCACGTGATGGGGGACGTGGTGGGGGACTTGGTGGGGGACTTGGTGGGGGACTGTGTGAGGGACTTGGTGTGGAACGTCGTATGGGACGTAGTAGGGGACGTGTCAGGGAAGTAGTCGGGGACATGGTGGGAGACGTGGTTGAAGACTTTTTGGGTACGTAGTGGGTACGCAGTGGAAGACGTCAGGGACGTGATTGGGGATGTTGTATGAAGACGTGTTGGAGGCCGAGATGACGCACGTGATGGGGGATGTAATGGAGGGCATGCTTGGAGATGTGAGGAACGTGATACAGGCCGAAGGTCTCAACTTTACAGCGAACGTGGTGCGGTCACCGGAGGGAATGGGATGAGGGACGTTGGTGGGGAATGGTGTGAGAAACGTGCTGGAGGTCATGGTAGAAGAGGAAACGTGGGGAAACGTAGTGAAATACATGGAAGAGACGGTTGGGGGGGATGGCGAGGTTAGTGACGGCGGCGACGACGTGATGAAGCGGCGGCAGGGAAACGGATATTGTGGGGGAAGTTGTGGGAAACGTGGTGGGTGACGTGGTAGAAGATTTGCTACGAGACGTGGGGCAACATGGTGAAATATATGGAAGGGACGGATGGCGGGGAAATTGCGTGGATGGCGGCGGCGCCGGCGACGACCTAATGGAGGCGGCAGGGTCGCGGATGTTGGTGGGGGATGTTGTGGGAAACGTGGTGGATGTCGTGACATGGATGTCGTGGTAGAAGATTTGCTAGGAGACGTGGGGGCAACATGGTGAAATACATGGAGGGGATGGTTGTCGGGGAAATGGCGAAGTTGGCGGCGGCAACGCCGTAATGGAGAGGCGACAGGGTCACAGTTACGAAGGCGGCAGCGACGAAAGCGGCAACGGGCGGTGGCAGCAGTTATGACAGTGTCACGAGAGGCCGGTGGCGCGGGGGGGGGGCGGTCTGGTCCCCATAGGCGCTCACTCGCTCGCGCTTTCATTTCGTGCAGCGTTTGGCGTTTTACGCGCGCGCACGGCGGCCTTCAGCTGTTGAGCGGTGGCGTCGTCGACGGTGGCGCGGCGGGCGGCGGGCGGCGGGCGGCGGGCGGCGGGCGGCGGGCGGCGGGCGGCGGGCGGCGGGCGCAGGCGGCGCGAGCCACTTCGCCACCCCGCGGACAAAAAGGTGTCGCCATAAAAGATTAACGCCCCCGCGCGGCATTCAGCCCGCGAACCGCTGCGGCGGACAATCGGCCGGGAAGGAAACGCGGGAAATGAACCAGCTGGACGCGCTAAAAAACGCTATCTCCTCACACAAAACGCTGGAGCTAATGCAGTGCGTGCGAGAAGCCGCCTCAACACACTTGCGCGTCACTGTTTAGGATTTATGGAGCGTAAATATTCTCTGAAAGATAATGGACCCGAATCAATAAGAAAATGTTAAACTATTCAATTTATATTTATTATTTGCGTTAATTTGATTTATATTTATAAAATCCATTAAGACTTCATCATGTCTTGGTGTAAATTACATCACCCAAAAGTGACTGTTGTTCTAGAAATATTTAATTTATTATCATAAATATTCTAAACAAATTGCGAAGAAAATAACAGATATCGGTAAATGTGTCTTGTTGCAGAGACCTCTTTCGTTCGGGTGGTTCAATGGAAATATCTGAACAGCAGCCTTAGTTGACAGGGAAAGGTTTGCAGGTAAATACCGAGAAGATAATTTTTACACACCAAAATAAGGTTCCTTTTCAAATATATTTCTGGTATGTAGTTAGTTTTTGACATCTCAAGTCTATTCAAGAGCAGTGCGAATGTCGAGGATCGAGCACCCAGTCGATGAATCGCCCATTCCGTGGGAACTGCTCGCGCGATGACCCCTGCATGTCGTGCTCTTCCACACAACCACTCGCACGGAACTTTCGATTGATTGACTGATTCGTGTTTCCGGGCGCGTCAACTACTCAATCAGGGCATTAGCCCCGTAAGCGTAGTGCGTGGTTTCTCTCAGGATGTAGCGATGGTCTTTTCCCCGCTGGATGGCGAGATCTGGCGCTGACTTACTGTCGACTAGCGGGGTTTTCCCCCCTCAACCACGTATCTCCCACCAGCGGGGCACCGCCCCAGCCGGGACAAGCTGTAAGCTCCCGACCGGTCTCCCGGCATGTGTGGTAGTGTAGTGTGTGTGTAAGAGGGAGAGGATAATACAAGGAAGAGGAAGGAAAGATCGCGCGCGGTCCATGGCCCGTTTGTTAGGGTACTGCTCTGGTATTCGCCTGGTGTTGATCGGAGAAACCACGGAAAACCACCGATCAGAGCAGCCGGCTGCTAGAATTCTCCTCCAGACAGCGACTGAATTCGACCTAGCTGACAAGCTAGTGTCGAAAATCCTGCCACCGTCGGAACTCGAACCTAGACCTCCGGGTCAGAGGGACTGCAGTGACATCAGCTTGATGCACTCAGCCATCTCTCCCAGTGGAACTTTCGAAATGCTCTTCGCCTACTGTTACGTATCTACTGGACTCAAACTTGCAACAGCGTTAGCACACATCGCGATCGTTTGTTCCGCCGATAACTAATTTAGCTGCAGCTATATTGCCACTCACCAAACGTTGCTGTCTGTTGGTCTCTCTTGAGGTTATTTAACTCTTCAGTGGTCGCGCTCAGAATTGGAACGCGAGTGGTCGCGTGGATTACAATTGTAATCCATTAAAAAATTCTTATTAACAATATTTGAGAAACAAATCGCCTTTTAGTTCAAATATGTACGAGTAATGGTATCTACAACCCTGAACGATCACCAAATACTAAATAATTTATTAGAATGTTGACATATTACAATTTCTGTGAAATGCTACACAAAAATGCAGTGTTATGCCTTTAAAGAAATATACTCAAATACCTGTAGATATTTGTTTGTTTTCTAATTTTTGTGCTCTGTATGTCTTGTGCAGTTGTTATAGTTACATTACGAATATTAAATAAAACAATTTGGCAAAATTGTTTAATCATTAGGAGCCTCTAATCTGAATGTGTTTCAATGTCATCATCAGATGAATATATACAGATATTCTGAATGTAGAACACTCATTAGAAACAATTTTCGTAGTACTGTCGAGTGATCTTGTTTTTTGACGTCCACAGAGATAACATCCCACGTTGCCCTCCGCTGAACTCTCGGTCCCTTCTCGGATTCACAGAAGTCTCTCGCATGTTCTTATTGCTGTCGGCACAGATTTTTTTCTCGATCTTCCTTTTCATTTCTGGTTTCATAAAGGACAAAGCAAGATCCTTTAGAAATCCCCTTCTAGTACAAATTTCGCCACTGTTATACTTTGCATAAACACTCTGTGCATCTATTGCAGCGATATTCATAATGTCCGATAAGGACAGGAACTGAACCGCAAGTGGTCGCATAGATTACTATTGTAATCCAAGCTGTTTCCGGCGCTTGTCGCTAGTACAGCAGTTATCACTAAGTGTCATATTTCGCTATAATTTGATAGCCGAGGCCTTCAACGAAAGGTACTGAAAAGAGCATGCCAAAAGTTTGTCAACTCTCGCTGTAAAGAGCGAATGAATACGACGGGATTACAATAGTAACGCATGCGACCACTGAAGGGTTAAATAAGAACACCTTAAGTCTAACACAAAGCAAATGTATATATTCATGTAACCATTATCAATCTGCAAATGATACCATCTCAACTTCCACGGATATCTTGTTCCTTACTTTAGAACAACGGATTAACTTGCTGAAGTACCTTCCCCAAGGTTTCGCCAAACTTCCAATATCCTGAAGTCGCTACTAACAGGCTTTAAAAACCGAATGTCACGTGAATATTTTCGACCTATATTGCGGCGTCCATTTTCTAGCAAACTTGTGCAGTCTCCCTGAATAAAACTTGCGTCCATGATAACCGTCACTCCATCTCTCTATTACTTTTCACCTCGAGTTCATAAAATCTCGTGCATATTTATGTTTTCATTTCGTTACACCTGCACCCACAATTCAAGCACCTACAAAATACGTTCATACTCATTTATTAAAATCGTTCTACTTGTATGTTAAACATTTCTTTCAATATATGTTCATAAAAATTCGTTGTTGTGGTGCGTTGCTTTGATACACTCTGTATTTCAACATATCACAGAAAACATCACAAAATAAAACTAGATCTGAAAATGTCGTTGGCCTCAGACTATCTTCAGTTTAGTGACAATGCTTTCACAAATCTACCATAGTTCACAAAACGCCATAAAAATATGTTTCTAAGTTATGCTACTTCACAAAGTGAAGCACAATTTTGAAAGTCATGAAGAGTGTTTTCAGCACATTTGTGATTTCATTCTGAATATATCTGTTTCGTTCCTTTTTAAATACTGTGGTGAGAAGAGGAAACACTTTGGATCAGTATCATGAGAAAATTGCGTAGATTTAGTGTCAGAAGTAACGAAAACTCTTGACGGGTCTTGGGGTCGTCCTGGTCCATTCTTCGCCTATCGCGACAACTGTCAGAACTCCGTACAGTTGTTGAGTAGACGCACTATACATTAATTTACCAACATGCAGATATATAACAATATTTATCGACTCGAGATTATCAGATCGTATTAAAAGCAACTGAAATACGCAGGTTAAGTCAGTAAATATTTTTCTATTAAGTAAATTGTTTGATTAAAAAGTGCTGTATAGGAGGAAGCAAATTAAAATCAGAGATATATAATTTTATTAATGATCAATAGTTTGAGAAAGTGGGGTTAGTTCGAATTGACAACGCATGAAGTAGTGAGAAAGTAATGAAGTATGTTCACGACGTTGAGGTCAAAGAATGCAAACTAGACACGAATTTTCAGCTACTGTTAGAAGATTGAAATAATGGATTTAAGGATATGGCTCAGAAAAGTACAAAGTAAACCATACCTTTATATCCTCCATTAGTTTACGAACAATGATTTTCTTGTAAGCACTGAAGCATTTGCTTCCCCGCAAACTGTTGTTGTGGACGTTAAATGTTACCGCAATTTCGCTAACAACGTCCGCGGTGAAGCGAGTATTAGGTTTCAGCATCACGGGTGGTTCAAAGCGCATTACCCCCAGAGCGATAGGCGGCGAATCCCAGGCAGCGGCACGACGGAGAGGGACGGAGGGTGGAGATTAGGGAAGGGGAAGGGGAAGGGAAGGGAACTGAGGGAAGACGAGGAGGATGGTGCTGGGTGGAAGGCTGGGAGCTGGTTGACGAGACAGGAGGGAGGGTTAGTTATGGTGGGCAGCGGAGGGGGATGTGTAAGGGGAAGAGGAAGGGAATGGAAGGAGAGGGCAATTGGCGGAGCAGAGGATGGAGAGGACGAAGATCAATGCAGAACGGGGAATGGCGGGGAGGGAGAGAAGATGGCAGGGAGAGGGCAGTGATTATAGAATGGCAGCAAGGGTTACGTGGAAAGCACGAATAGGCTTGGGGAGGGCGGGGACGACTGAGAGAGTGGGGAGCGGGGAAGGCGGGGAGAGAGCGGGGAGTGGGGAACGGCAGAGAGAGAGCGGGGAGTGGGGAACGCAGGGAGGGAGCGGGGTGTGGGGAACGACATGGAGAGAGTGGGGAGTGGGGAACGGCAGGGAGAGAGCGGGGAGTGGGGAACGGCAGGGACAGAGCGGGGGGTGGGGATCGGCAGAGAGAGCGGGGGTGGGGAAAGGCAGGGAGAGAGCGGGGAGAGGGTAATGGCGGGAAGAGAGCGGGGAGCTAGTAGTGGCGGGGAGCGGGCAATGGAGGAGAGATCAGGGAGAGGGGAATGACGGAGAGAGCAGGAAGCAGGGTTAGCAGGTAATGGGTGGAGATGGTAGAAAAGCAGCAAGCGAGGCTTTAAAGAGAGCGGGAGGGAGAGTGGTGATAACGGGGGTGACCTAGGGAGAGGATGACGGGGAGGCGGCGGGGATGATCGGGAGATCGAGGGACAGGAGGCAGAGAGCGGGGGAGGATGTAGGGCGATGGGCAGTGAGAACAGAGAGCGGGGGAAGGGCGGAGGACAACGAGAGGAGAGGGCAGAGGCGGTATCGAAGGGAAATAAGCTCTGCGCTCCGGACGAGGCGATTAGCCCTAGGCTGAGGGCGATACTCGTCCTCCAGAGACGCATGTGATGAGCGAAAGCAAGTTCCCTACCTCGTCCAAGATCTGTATGCAGGCTGGTGAAAACTGTAGAGAAGCTATCAGATGCTATACACAAAAATGTTGCGATAGGCTTCAGAAGTAAACGAACGAAATAGTAAGAAGGCTTACTATTGCATGCTTCAGAAATGCATTGTAAGGCTATCTCTAGAGAGGAAATTATACTCAAAAGAGAAAACTATCTACTCTTATTGATCTTTTATAGAATTTTCGAAGATAGAGAAGCAGTTTTTTCTGCCTTGTACTTTACATATTTTCTGTCGTTTATCACTCTGCCATTATATTCTTTTGAGTTGAAAATATAAGTCGTAAATTACTCCCTAAAACAGACAATTTGTTAAAATAGAGTTAATTAAAAATTAGGATTTTTAGGACAGGAAAGAGCAGTTTGTCAAGCAAAAAATCGATAAACTTTTGAATAACTTCAAATTGATCCAGATTTTGTATGAGATTGGTCAAAAACTAACTGACAAAAGTGAATGAAACAGTAAAATGAGAGCAGACATCACAAAAGGTAGGGATTTGAAGGACGCAGAACTTTAGATTAGACTTTAGATGAGTGACTCGGGAACGGAATGACGAACCAAACACGGAAAATTAAAAAAATTGCACATGATGGTTCAGATGAAAATTCAGCTAATATAATCGAGCGTTGTACAGTGAGGGAGAAACCTTTCAATGAGGGAAATAATTGGAGAACTTGAGGGAATAACACGCAATTCCCCATTTCTGATTAAAATAAGTTTTTTTTGGATTTCCCGTTGATGTATCTAGTTATTGGGATTTTATTTTAAAGATTCGCCGCAAGACGGCAGTGTAATTCATAAATTAATGTTCTTTATCCCAATGTGTAGAATGTAATGTATAAACTTTTCCTCTCCGTTTTCTTAAAACGTACGTATTGTGGCATAGCATATTATTGCTCCGAGATTTTCAACTATCCAAAGAAATATACAAATTCATTCATTACAAGATATTTGTATCACAAAGAGATTTGAGATCACAAGTCACACGAAATGACGGATTAACTTCAATTCTGAAGCTGTGCTGATGCGGAACGAAGAATATTAAAAAAAATGAGAAACCCTGATTCAAGGATGTGGGGAAGATAGAGATGAAGGCAGCGGCCGAGGCGGCGGCAAGAGGAGGCGCTGAGGGCTTTGAGGGGCGAGGATCGGGGAGGCGGAGGGCGCAAATCCCGTAATCAGACGCGGCGCGTCTGGGCCGCGGGAGCGCCGCCACCTGTCCGCCTAAGCCGCGCGCGGTCCTAATCCGCCCCCCCTTTGGACCCCTTGCCCCCCCACCCCACCCCCGCGCAGCGGAAACGGCTCGGGAGCTCCCGCCCCCGCCTCTTCACCGGTCTCACCGCCGCTCTCGCCCTCAAGCAGCCCACACCTCCGACCGCACTTCCGCCCCGCGCGTCCTCACCCCGCCGCCGCTTGCAACTGACTCTTCCTGCGTCGCGAACTCCGCCTGCATTCGGCGCTGACCTCTGTTCGTCAACTCCAACTCTACCCACCTCGACCTTCCTCCTTGGCCCCTCCTCGGTTTCGCCTGCGGTCTCATCTCAGGCCCCGCCTTCCCCCGCTCTAGTCTTTGCCCTAGCCTTTGCCCTCGCACTCGCACTCGCACTCGCACTCGCACTCGCACTCGCACTCGCTCTCGCCCTCCCCCTCGCCTTCGCTCTCGCTCTCGCTCACGCTCACGCCCACGCAATCGCCCTAGCCCCCGACTTCACTCTCGGCCTCGCCCACGCTCACGCCCATGCCCATGCCCACGCCCACGCACTCGTCCTCACCTTCGCCCTCGCCTTTGCCAGGTAGGTGCTTTGCTCCCATCTTCGTCCCTCCCAGCTTTCGCTCCACCCTGGCCCTCGTCTTCGCCTCGACCGCATCCACCTCTGCTCGCGCCTGTCCCGCCTCCGTCTGCAACTCCGCCCGCATTCGTCGCTGACCTCCGTTCGCCAACTCCGCCTCCTCCCACCTCGACTCTCCTCCTTGCCCCCCCCCTCGGTTCGCCTGCGGCCTCATCTCAGGCCCCGCCCTCCCCCGCCCTAGCCTTTGCCCTCGCCCTCGTCCCCGCTTTCCCTCCGCCCCTGCCTTCACTCACGCCCTTGCCTTCGTCCGTGGGAGTTTGGCTCCCATCTTCTTCGCGCCTTGGACTCACTTTCGCTACCACCCTGCCGTCTTCTTCGTCTCCGGCCTCATTTACCTGTGCTCGCGCCTGTCCCGCCATTGTCTCGAACTCCGCCTGCATTCGCCGCTGACCTCTTCGCCAACTCCGCCTCTTCCTCCCATCTCAACGCGACACCTCCGCCCGTCATCGGTCCGCCTGCGGCCTCGCCTTTGGTTCCGCCTTGCTCTCGGCCCACCTTCCCCCATCCGTACCTTTCCTCGCTTCCGACTACGCCCTCGCCCCCGCCTTTGCTGTGTGGAGATTTGTTCCCATCGACCTCACCCCGCCTTTGCTCCGCCCCCGCCGTCGCCCCCGTCCATGCCCGATGGGGTTTTACTCCCATCTTTCGTCCCTCCTTAACCCCCACCTTCTTTGCCTCCGATTCCATCCCCGTCTGCTCGCTCCGGTCCGCGTCTCCGCCCCCGCAAACGCCAACGTCACTCCTCTACTTCCACCGCCACTCCGTCCACCCGTCCCCAGCCATCCCTCCAACTTCATCTTCTCCTCCTCCTCTATCCCTGTTCCTGCCCCGCTCCTCACCCACGGGACGCCCTCTAGGGCGATTCCTAAGCCCTTCCGCCCGCTGCTCATTGCGCGCGGGGTGGGAGACGGGGAGGCGATCCCTGCATGATCGAAGGAAAACATCGCCCCCTCCCTCGTGATGCCCTGCGAGAGAGAGAGAGGGAGAGAGAGAGCGCGAGAGAGAGCTATTCGAAGCATCTGTTACTGGTTCGAATCCTGCTATGGGCATTGATACGGAGATCGCCGAAGTTGATCATGTAGGTGGCTTCTGCGGTCGGAGTTTCCCTGTATGTCGTTCTCTGTCAAGCAGATGCCACGTCCTTCGTAATAAATCCTTTCTGTCGGCTTTTTCCCGCACAGAATACGGATAAGTTATTGTTAATTTTGGAGTTAAATCCTTTACCCTTTTCAGCATTTCCAGATAATCTTTTATATCTAAAATACATATGCAGGTCCTCCAAAACTATTTTGCACTTTACTCTGCACAGCTGCATTTCTGAGGGTTTGTCAGCCGTGCAATTTTTGTCCTATTATTCTACTTTTATTAACATTCTACTTTCAAGACAAACTAAATATTCAAGACCGTTCGTAGCTTCTTTTTCTCTAAAAAAATGGATTTTACAAGACATTTCGTTTTTAATTTCGTTTTTTAAAAAAAAATTCAAGAACTTACATTTGTAGAAAACATTGTATTTTTAGGGTTACTTTCATACGTTGATAATGGGCTTTTGTCCACCGTTGCATTGGATTTCTCTCTTCATAAACACTTCCTTATTTTGAAAGTCGGGCCGTGAAAACATTCGTTTCGATTAGCTCCCTGTCTCAACTTATGAAGTTAATAATGACTTATTCTTGAACTTGTACATTTTTCTCATAACTAAGCAACGGTTTCAACTTATGACATCATGCATGTTTCTGACAAATCCTCCTATTAGAGAATGAATTATGAAATAATATTATTGAATGTTTTCTTGCCGTTCTAATCGAGGTGTCATTTATCCACGAGAATAAAGGAAACTTTATGAATAAATAAAATTCGAAATACAGTAATCCCTCTACATCCACGAATTTGCTATTTGCGAGTTTCCAAAAATTTACGATCGGAGAAATGCTACCGGTTATAACATTCGCGACTTCATCATTCGGGAGTTCGTCTTTTGGTGGCACATTTTTATTTAAAGCGAGCTCATTTCATTTCCTTTAAGAGCGCCACCAGTGAAACGAACCCGGCAGACATCGGAGCTCAGAGTATAACGTTTTATAAAAAAAATATCAAAGATGGAATGCCAATTCACATTACTATAAAAATTATAAAATAATTCAATTCAGTCACTATAAATTGGTGGTAAGATATGATGATATTATACTCGAAGAAACCATCAGTAGATACCAGAGATACAACGTAATCCTCTCCACATGATCGATTGATGTTTACGGGCGGGCATCAACTCTAGTAGTCCCCGTTCGCTAAGTGAATTATTTATCCCGGGAAGTGGGGGTGTTCCTCCCCAATGTAAGTTGATATCCGGCGCCGACCTACACGTCGGCTTGTGGGGGATTTCCACTTCCGAATATCTCCCTCAGCGAAGTATCGCCCCAGCTGGGATAAGCTCTAAGCTTCTGACATGTGTGATTGTGTAGGGTTTTTAGGGGGGGGTGTTTGTGTTTCTGTGTGAATGTGTGTGTCTGTGGGAAGAGAACCCAAGGAAGAGAAAGAAAAAAATCTCGCATGGTGCATTGCCTGCTCGTTAGGGTATTTCTTCGGCATTCGCCTGTTAATTTTCCGTGAAACAACGGAAAAAATATCTATCGAAGCACACGGCAGCCAAAATTCTGCAGACAACATTCGACGTAGTTAAGTAGAGTTGAAAATCCGCCATTGACAGGACTCGAACCCTATGATCTGGTCAGAATCGTTGCAGATTAGCGGCATTACCAGCTCTGAGCTAACTCAGTGGGTCAATCCTCACAACAGTGCGTCTTTCTTCGCCTTTCCTTCTAAGACAGGAGTGTCTCAAGAGCCACAACTAAAACCTTTCATATAGTTGCGGGCCATACGCCATATAAACGGGAGAAGGGAATGGAACCATGCGTAATATCAAGTTGTTCCATGCATAACGCAGTGAAATACTTTGGGGTGTACGTACTTTTGACGTACAGTGACGTACTTTTTCTAGTAAATTCAGAAATTATTCTGAATTTACTAGAAAAAAACTTCAAATCTAAACTTAACCTATTTTTACATTAAAGGGCCTGTTGACCCCGGAAGGACGCAAGCGCTAAACACCCAATGTTCTCGCCCGACATGGATTCAAAGGACTTCCACGTGTGACTAATAACCTTTCGTGGACCATAATAAACGGCAACATGGGCCGCATGTGACCCGCGGGACGCCAGTTAGACAATCTTGTTCCAAGAAGCCTTGCAACAGCCGCCCACCGAGGCCGTAACCCGTTCGTAGATATCGGCAGATATCGCCCGCCCGCGCGTAATCCGTTTTGGCCCCCTCCCCTCCCTTCCCCGCTCTGCCCCTGGCGTGTCGGGGAGAGGGCGTTTATTAATTTCGCTTTTTAAAACAATATCCGCACGCGGAATCGGGTTAGCGCATCCATATGCATGCGCAGCAACAGCAGGCGCGCACGGGCGCGGGCGCAGCAGAGACAGTCACGTGCACGGGTCTGGTGAGCGTCGGAGAAAGCACCACAGCGTGTTCCGTTCTTTACGCAGAGCAGTCGCATCGTGATCATTAGGGAGCTGATTTCTAAGATTTTGCATTATTTCCCCGTTGCTTCTAAGTGAAATTTCTTGACATTTGGTTAAAATTGGTTGCTACACAGATTAATGTGATAGTTCATATTTGGCTTATTTTTCCTGTTGATGCATATTCCTGTAATTATAGGAGCATATATTTCATATTTCGTTAAGTAGAGACTTATCTCTAAAACGTTTTTGGTTTTCATATAGTCAATTTTTTGTGAGCGTTCATTGATTAGAAAGAGCTTGCCACAATTTCCGCTTTTTCTTATTTTTTTAAGATAATAAATTACTTGTGAACTGTAGGATATTTCTAGATATTATATTTTTTAACTATAGAGAAAAAATGACAGAAGACGTAGTTTCTTTATTCTTCGTGTAACTTTCATGCCACAAAGCATTTCTTCTTGAAATATGTCAAATGAGGTCTTGAAGCCGCAACAAGATAAGTCACAGCCATAGTAAATTTTCTGGTATACGTAAATGTTAAATGTCCAAGCTACTTCTGTACTCCCACGCTGGCGATCTGGTAAACCAAAGCCACCTGCGGAGGGGTGGATAAGGAGCTGTCCGCTAGGTGGCCTTGCTAAATCCTGCATGTCAATTGCCACGAAACAATTCAATATAAAAGTTTAACTTGTAAAATCCGAAAGAAAAGTCCTGTATGAAACTGGATATAATGGGTATTAATACACTCGTGTGCAGTTTACGATACTCGCTCGTTCTTCGCTCGTATCGTAATATCACACTCGTGTATTAATACCCATCAGTACATCATCGTTTCATAATGTACTATTATAAGTCACGCAGGGATGAAATAAGCAGAGCCTTACGAAGACATTTGCGGTGCGTGCGGCTGCAAGGCCAGGCAACGGCCGCCGTGAGCTTCGCTCCGCAGGTGAACCAGCCGCGTCGCGCCTCTCCGCCCCAACGGAGCCCTCGCGTCGCCCTCCCCTCCCTTCCCTTCCCTCTCCCCCTCCACTAACGAGCGACGCCCCGAGCGGCGGCCGCAACACAGATTTCCCCGGGGTTCCCCTCCTCCCCCTGCACCGCTCCCCGCTCCCGCCCGCGCTCCCGAATTGCGCTTGTCGCGAATTTTTCGCCGCCGCCGCCTCCCACCCTCCGGGTGGCGGGAAGGAGACTTCTTGCTGGAGACTCGGTCACGGCAAAAGTAACCAGGAGAGGTGCATCAACTTATGTCACTGCAGTGTCTGACCGGGAGCTCCTAGGTTCGAGTGCCGACGGCGACAGCATTTTCAACGCTAGCCAGATAGCTACATCAGGTTCTGTCGCTATGTGGAGAATTGAAGAGGCCGGCTGCTCTGATTGGTAGTTTTCCGTGGTTTCCTATCAACACCGGACGAATGTCAGAGTAATACCCTAACAAATAGGCCACGGACCACGCGCGATATTTCCTTCCTCTTGTCGTACCCTCACCCCTTACACTCACACACACACACACACACAAACATGCACTACACTACCCCACATGCCGGGAGGCCAGTCGGGGGCTTAAGAACTTGTCCCGGCTGGGGCGGTGCCTTGCTGGTAGGAGATATTTCGTTAGAGAAAACCCTGGTAGCCGACGCTAGGTCAGCGTCGGATCTCGCCATCCAGCGGGGGAAGACCACCGCCACTTCCCGAACGAAAACATGCCCTACACATAAGGGAAAAATGACCTTAGTAGTGGTCGCGCGAGGAATCACTAAAATCAATCAATCAAACGACAAGGGCGGCGACCAAAACTCCCCGCAGAACGATTCTGACCATGTCCCTGTGGAGGAGAGGAAACGTCCACCTGCCTTCTAGAATTTCTTGGTTACACACACATTGTTACTGTCCCTTTGGGCGCAGTGGCGAATCGCATGAGGTACTTTAGATGCGTCCGGCCGAGTCTTCAGTTCAGTTTCGAGGTGGTCATGTCCATTCAATCAGGAGCAACACAAAGGGTTGAGCCAAAAACCCGGGATGTGAAGTACAACTGCTGTTGTTGACTATTCTTGTCAAAGGTTTGGTGTAATACGCATGCATTTCGCAGTCAAAAGCATCTATCCCTTATAATCACTTGTTAACTTACAAAAAGCAGTTCATTCTATTCAGATATGGGTAATTTGTTAAATGCAAGCGTGAACTTCTACCCTGCGTAATTGGTCTTCCAAAACGAAGTTCGAACATATTACATTTCAAATAGGTCAACAGATCTTTTCATAGTAAACAGTTTTAAGCCATTAAATAATTATAATAAATTTGAAATGAATAACATTGAATTACAAAACTATCCATTAGATCATAACACGTGAATAAGCCATATTGTGCTATGGAATACGGAAGAGCACTGCATTGAAAATCCTGTATTAAACAGATATGAGTAAAAAGAAGTAAGATAATAAAGTTTAATTTGCTTTCCTTAATTTTTATGTGATTTGATGTTCCCAAAACAGTTTTGTTTGCAAATTTCACTCTAATAAATAACATTGAGTTATAAAGTTGGACCATTAGAATTTATAAAATTGGGTCATTATCTGCTCACCATTTCTTTTATTTACAGAAGATTATCTTTCTAATCCAACTTCATTTACTCTACACGTTGCTTACTGAACAAACAAATTTTCTTTCTGAAAATAATCAGGAAAGTAAGATCAGTGAAGAAACCAAAGCTACTTGCAGTAGGCGCAGTTCGTTATTATAGCTATATAATTTTTTCAGCGCAAAACACACTGTTTCATTTGAAATAAAACGTTACGCCAAAATAAAGTATGTTAATTAATTACTCTGTAATAAATATGACGCCTTTGATTTATAGTATTTTGAAGTACGTGTTGAAAATCAAGGCACACGAATTATTTCCATTCAAGTGGTTTGTTTGTACTGATTATTTTTATTATAAATATATTATTTGCTGACAATATTTGTTGACGCAGTTTATTGTTCTGAGGCATAACACAAACATTAAATAAATTTTATTCGCTGAAAGGTAGAGAAAAAAATACACGATACAAATGACCGCAGGGAACTTTTCTCTTCGGTTAGTTATACAGTGGCATTTAATAATGAACATGTCATCCAAATGAAATTGCATAAAATAAATAATTGTTAGTAAAAAGGATTTACTCACATCTGCTGGGGGCTCCGCATGCACGATGCACACCAACTGAGCTTCGTAGCCTTCCCCGGAATGAACCCAGGACTTTTCCACTTCGATTTCAGGAGCAACTGCAAAAGATAGATACAGTTAGAAAGGTGGGAATGGTACAATAAAATCTGTCTGACCCAGAATCCATCGGAACACAATAGAGTCCGGTTAAGGGAGGATTCCGTTTTATCTAAGATTGTCCATTTTATGACACTTGTGATATTGATGTTTCTGCCCTGAAAGTAATAAATTACATGACTTTATTCTAATTATCAAAATACATTAACCTATAACTTATTTATGGAAAAATTACCAATAAATGAATATTGAACACTCTCATTGACAGCATCTGAGTGGAAAAATACACAATACCTTTCCGCCTAGTGACCGTATTCACACTGTTTGCTGACTCTATCAACGCACAATGCGTCACAACCAAGTACTATGCTTTTGTGACACCCTCGCATGGACTTGAGCAATACATATCTGGTCAATGGGTAATGATTTTCAACGCGGGGCAGGGAGACGCGTGAATAGAAGCTATTCCCATCTCATCTTCCCATGCTCAGAGAGTCGAGAGAGCAAGGAAATTACACTACGGCCTACGCCATGGGAGACAAGCGACCTCAAGGTGGAATTCTACGGTGACAACTGAAGCCCACCTCCAACACTGATATTTATCTCATAAAACAAATACAGACGATTAATGTATTTTGATCTGATTCAGAATAATTCTTCATAGCTTAATGTTCTCAAAATAAAGACACAAAAACTGTAATTGAATGAATTAAGATATACTACAATATAAAAAAAGTTTATTCAGTCTAACTGTAATTCTCAATTTTGCTGATAAAAAACATTAGCAAGATTCCAAAGCAATTCATTAGTCCATGTGTAGTCGATGATCAAACCAATTCATCCTCGGACTTCTATTTCTTCTAATCTTTTATGTTTTTCTCATCGGATCTTTGCAGACAATTTACATCTTTTTGACATTCAACATTCAGTAACATAAAGAAACATGTCAATTTGTCTCTGATTTTTAAGAGTTTCCGTCCATGGCAGCGCCGTCAATATAGTTTACTTGATTGTATCGAAAAAGTACATTGTGGATCGATCTAATCTTCACCTAACATTCAATATACTTAGAATATGTTGATCTTAGGATTTGAATTTTCTTCAAAATGTGTCGCATCTAGAACCTACTCTCTTCCTGTAACGAGCTTCGCAAAGAAAGCGGCTGAACCTTCTCTAAAAATGTGTTTTATTCATCCAATAATTCCACAGAGATTCTCCCAATCCGTCGTTAGCCTCGGAGCACAAAGACACGATCTTCGCCAACCTTGGGTTGCTTTACGATCGTTCTTAGGGTGTCGTAAACACAGCAAATTTCGCAGGTGCGAAGCGTGGGACAACAACACGTCCTAGAGCGTGACTTTCATCACGCGGAAGCCGCTAGTTTCCAACACGTGTCGCCAGCAACGCTTTGTGGCGTGGGCACATTGTCATTGTAATGAGGCGCCAGCCTGTCCGTCCGTCCGTCCGACCACGAACAATGCGCGGGAAAAAGGGCTTCGGCGCGTCCGGAGCGCCCCTGGCGCCGGGAGCTCCAACCATTCTTCGACGTCGTGCATTACGGTGCCCGGCTTATCTGCCTCCGACTCCTCGGCGCCCTACGCTCCGCCACGGTGTAAGAGATATAGGTGGGTTCACTCCCGGTCTAAAACTGAAGCTAATGCGAGGCTAGTTCTCACAGTTCTCGCTATGTAAGCGCTGCGAACGACTTGGGCATTTTCGGGACAAGATTGTGATCCATTTAATAGCTTTGTAACCTCTGATGGAAGCCACTAAATCGCGAGACGCCATCATGAATGCCCAACTCGATCGTGCGCACCGTACGGATAAGCGAGGAACTAGCCTCAAACTGGCTTCAAAAATTTTGTCCAAAAGGCGGCTAGTTGACACACCTATATATCTTACACCGTGGCTCCGCTGACTCCATGAGGTTAAGGAATCGCTCTCCAAGACTGAAAACGTACCGTAAAATTTTACGGTCTTATATTTGACGGGATCACGTCGAATCCGTAATTTATTCAAATTTATATTTCCAGGAAAAAAAGAAAACTAGCTTTCCTTAAATTTATAGATTACGATTTCTCCAATAAATATTACAAACTTACAAAATAACTATTACTATTTCCCTAAACTTCATAGTAATATTTTAATTACAAAATTGCGTTCCTCTATGAATGTTCTAAATCGATTAACATGTCCTGTCCTATGGGTCTACAGACTGTCCTATGGCCGATCGGTATCCCAGCCTCTCAGCCATGTGGCAACGATTTCGTGTAATTAGCACGAAGACATCCCTTCGCCGTATATTCTGGCCTTCATAACCTTCAGGTAGACTTTCTCATCGTCACACAACAAGAGATACTGGGGCATTTGTAAGGAAATGCACAATTATAATTCGCCTCGGCCGGGAATCGAACCCGGGGTTCTGCCGTGGATAGCGAGCACGCTAACCAATGAGCCACCTAGTCGGGCATTTCTATCAACGTACCACTTTTTATTACTACTTTCAAAATTCCCTGTTCTAACAAATGCCTATCTGAAACAAATAACATATTGATGCATTGTGTAATCTCACATATTATGTCTGTTAATAGTCAACTATTTCGTGCAAGCGCCAGAAAGGAATCCTTTTTATTGGACGGGAAAATGTGAATAGTGGTGTAAAGATTAAAGACATACGATTTGCTGACAAATGATGCGATCAAGTGAATTACTTGTTAATACTATAATACCATAATATAGTATCATAGGGTATTAAAATTATTTTAATGCGAAAGAGAACATCGTCAATTGCCTTGGAGCGATAGATGCATAATTCCAAAAACGTATCACAAAAACAATGCCACCGGCTTCTGTCGGCCACGCAACGTTCGAAACAAAACCGCTCTAATGAACACTGACCTTCAAAGACCAGAGACGCCCCAACAAGTAGATATAAGACCAGCTGTGTATTGAATGCTGCTAGAGACGGAGTTAGTGCTATGGTATTTGAAGACGAAATTATATTTTATTTACAGGCTTCGTGGCTTGTAGCGCGCAGGAATTTGCTAATCTATGGTCCTACGAAAATTATATTTAGAACTATTTTTGGAATGTATTTTTTGATTTAGGGTAATTTCATTCACGTTGAAAAAATTTACACTCATATTTAAAAACAAATTTTCGAAAAATAACTAATAGAACTGTCATGAAACTAATGCGGCAGAAAAGCAATCATAAAACCTAACAGAAATAAGAAGAGATTGTGCAAAATGTAAATATTTCGAAAATCAACCATATTGAATGTAAATAAAGTGTTTGAAAATGCCATAATTTTTTAGTTGCGTGTCGTCGCTGGCCGAAGTGTCAGTACTGAGCGCGGAATCCGTCACGTGATGTGGTCGCTGCAACTGCGCGGGAGGGCAGCACGGCGAGATGCGGAGATTAAAACATGGCACTCTGATCAACTCCAGCTGTCAATCTGTCCTTCTCGCTGGCAGACGCCGCGCCCGCCCCGCCACTCCCCGCCCCGCCCTGCCCCGCATCACCCCGCCCCGCCCCGCTGCAGACTGGCCCCCCCTGCGCTAGATGCGGCACTGCCCGGCGCGGCGCGCAGACCTTATTTGCATGCGTATTCAAATGGGCGCTGCTTTCCATACTCGCCCGTGTACTATTTTAATTTCAGCTCGCATCTACACCCACTCACCGGCTGACCCGCTGTCTGCTACCCCTCACCTACCCCCGCTCGCCTCACACCGTACCGATCCTGCCCGCTGCCCTAGCTGCTTCAACCCACAACCGACCGATCGCTACCGGTCCCGCATCGCCCGCTGCCCGTGCGTTTCTCTGCCACCTCCTTGCCCCCGCCCTCGCCCTCGGCTCCGCCCCCGCCCTCGCCCTCGCCCCCGCCCTCGCACCCGCTCTCGCCCCCACCCTCGCCCCCGCCCTCGCCCCCGCCCCCGCCCTCGCCCCCGCCCTCGCCCCCGCCCCCGCCCTCGCCCCCGCCCTCGCCCCCCGCCCTCACCCCCGCCCTCGCCCCCGCCCTCGCCCCCGCTCTCGCCCCCGCCCTCGCCCTCGCCCCCGCCCTCGCTCCCGCCTTTGCCCCCACTCCCACCCCACTCCACGCGAACTCGGCTTTTCCCTGCCCTACACATATCCTTTCTGACTCGTATTCCCTTCTTCCTGCCCTCTCTCCCTCCCTTTCCCCAAGTCCCGCCCCTGTCCCCCTTGCCTCACCCTCCCCCACCACCAGCCTACCGCCCCCCCCCAGCCCTCACCCTGCACCGAGGCCTCGATCTGCCTAATGTGTGTGTAGTGTATGCAAATGCGCAAAAGCTGAAAGCGGATTTTGAGTTATGAAGTTTGCGAATGGGCGGACTTTTTTGAAAGTGAAAAAATGTAGATATTATTTTGTCACCGATGTATACATTTACAAACCCTGCACAAAGGTAAAGATGTATGAAAGCGACTAAAATGTCGATATAAATAATTTGATCTGCGTATTATTTAAACTTAATATCTTTCAAACGAAAAATGAACGCGCAGGTTGGCGGAATTTGTGTTTCGTATGAGGATAAGCTTCGTCTTTTGCATACGGCATTCTGTTTGCAGTTTGAACGTAAGCCTCTTTAGGGTCGCCGTTTTGGTAAAAAATCCTAAAATATGGCAGTTATGCCCTCAGAGTCCCGCAAAGTATTAATGACAAACACATTTGTAAAACAAAGAGAGCAAACAAAATACTTGTGCTCTGGTAACGGGAATGCCAGCGTATATGTCACGTTATTGCTTTGCTATCTCATCATGCCTTCAGTTGATTTAAACATTAATACCTTATAATGCAGTGTTCTAACTCAATATTTAAAAAATGATTTTTTAACCCCTAAAATACAATATAAACGTCATGTAATTGGTTGTTCTTACGTCTGCCTGATGATTAATTCTCCAACTAAAAATTCGATTCCCTAAGGTTTAAAAGTCATTTAAACAGGTAAGACATTATTTTTCTTCAACAAGATACATGCGTTATAAATTTCAAATCAAATACACCACCCAATATTATAACAATATATTTTGCTTTCTCGGAAAATGTTAAAATATAATTCTCGCAATTTTATTAAATGCTTCCTTTTCATCAAACAAATCAAATAATGTCAAGGAATTACGAAGAAAAATGTTCAACGGGGAATTTTCAAGACATTGAAAATGGAATAACATGATTTTCTTTATATCGTATTTTCTGTTTAACACAATAACAGGTGTAAAATATTAACAACATATTCTGAAAATTGAGATAAAAGAAAACATTTAAAACTCAATAATGCATTAAAATGTTCTTAACAATAATATAAATAATAATAATAATAATAAATGTCATCATAAATGTAAATGAAAAAAAGGGAGTTTTAATTTAATTTCAAAATAGACGGATATTAATAAAATCCTGTAAAAACAAAATCACAGTAATCAAGAAGGCGGTTTTCAGTATTCTTAAGTATATTTCGTGATATAGTAAACTACTCTTTTGGAAATTGCGCAAACCGAAATTAATAAATCGCAATAAATGAAATATTCCAAAAAATCTCACAATCATCACACTGGTGGTGCTATAACAGCACAAAATTTCGCATTACTCACAATTTTTCCAAATTTTCGGAAAACTCATAGCTCTACGAATATGATACCTGCGCCATTCTTTTAAGCGTTTCTTGTCTTATTCGTGGAAAAAAACTAAAGAAAAATTTTAGAGACATTAAAAAGTGCATTTTATACACTGCATTAACTTCAAGCAGAAGTTACGCAAAAACGACCGGAATTTTTAATTTGTACATGACCTTTTGAAAAGGGTATTCATTTTTAGAACAGTGTTTTTAACGCCAAAATCTCTATTTTTAATATTGTAGTTTTTTAATTTTAACTTTTGCATTTTTTTGGAAATATGGAAGGCTTATGTTAAATACGATTAGCAAACTTTTACCGCCCTTGATGTATATAAGGATAAAATTTAAAGGAGAAAATTGGAGCTGTTTTTGAGAAAATAATAATTTTAAAAAATTCAAAATGCGTACTTCTATAGCTCTTATACAAAAAAATCGCCGTTTTTCGGAGCATTATTACAAGACTTTTTCTTCTTTGTTGTACGTTGAGAAAGTTAAAATCTCTGAATGAATTGCAGAGTCGCAGGAGGAAACGGGAACACATCATATCCCACAAAAACGAAATGTGCGAGGGAATGCTCAATTCTTCGAAACTTTGTCCTTTGCCAACTTACACAAAGCCATTCATTTCGGCACTGTTGCACTGTCGCTTGTCATTCAAATAAAGTAGAAAGTTATTGTCTCTACAAGATATATGAAGGTAGCTGTGGGTTGTGATACTGAGCTGTCGTCTTGAAAGATGGAAGCCGTGTGCAATGCCTGTGTCCGGCTCGAAATGCAAAGAAGCGAAGTTGGGAAGATAGGGGAGCGCAGCGTTGGGGCGCGTTCGTTAGTGATTGCCGCTGCGGCCGAGGCTCAAAGGCCGTCGAGGCAAGGCGTCTGACGATAAGGCCGCCAGCGCAAGTGCGTGAATTCTTCGTTAGGGGCCGTTTGTGCCTGTGGCCGCCGGAGCGGAGCGGGTTGAGGGGCAGGTAATTAATAACCGGCGGGCAGCGGGGATATTCCGCCACTGAATGCGCAGTGATGGGGCAGGAGGCGGAACGACCAGCGGGCAGGGGTGGTGGACAAGAGCGGTTGATGGAGGGCGGCGGTGAAGAGCGGTGGAAGTGGGCGTGACGGGCGCTGAGGGTTGTGGATGGATCGCGGGGGAAGGACGTTCGTCTGTGGGCGGTGGACGGAGGGCGGTGGACGGAGGGCGGTGGACGGAGGGCGGTGGACGGAGGGCGGTGGACGGAGGGCGGTGGACGGAGATGGACGGAGGGTGGTTGACGGAGGGCGGAGGGGCGGTGGGCGGTGGACGGAGGGTGGTAGACGGAGGGCGGTGGACGGAGGGCGGTGGACAGTGGGCGGTGGACGGAGATGGACGGAGGGTGGTTGACGGAGGGCGGTGGGCGGTGGGCGGTGGACGGAGGGTGGTGGACGGAGGGCGGTGGACGGAGGGCGGTGGACAGTGGGCGGTGGACGGAGATGGACGGAGGGTGGTTGACGGAGGGCGGTGGGCGGTGGGCGGTGGACGGAGGGTGGTGGACGGAGGGCGGTGGACGGAGGGCGGTGGACAGTGGGCGGTGGACGGAGATGGATGGAGGGCGGTTGACGGAGGGCGGTGGACGGAGAGCAGTGAACGGAGGTTGGTGGACGGAGGGTGGTTGACGGAGAGCGAAGGATAGTGGATGGAGGGCGGTGGACGGGGGATGTTGAACGGAGGGCAGCGTACGGAGAATGGTAGACGGAGGGGTGTGGACAGAGGGGTGGGGTCGAAGTGGCCTGGGCGTTGGCTAGTGGGCGGAGAGCGGTGGACAGAGAATAGAGGCGGTGGAAAAAGAGAAGTGTGTAGTGCACAGAGAACGATGCAGAACAGGTGTCGAACGTACTCGTAGATAAGAAACGAGAACGATGGCACTTGCACAGCGAACGCCGCGATACTCAGAAGCCATTCCACGCAGGCCGGAGAGAGCGGGCCGGCGGCGGTGGCCTGAGGTCGCGGAGGGACGGGGCGGGTCCGCCTTAGTTCGCGTGGGTGGCGCGCGAGCGCGCGCGCGGCCGCCGTGGCAGGGAGCGGCCCTACCCATTGTTGCTGGCCTTGAAATACGCGAGGCTCGTTCCTTTGATTGCGCCGGCGGCAGCGGCGGCGTTTAAAGTTAAATCCCGATAAAACGGCCGCCCCCCGCCCGCGCGGCGCCGGCCGGCGAGCGAACGCTCGAGATCTACATACAATTTACAACTGCCAGATCGCTGTCGCGAGGGGCGGCACTTAAACGCGAGGGTGGCTTAGGGCGTTCCCGCTTCCGCTTCCGGTCGAAAGGGCTTCTGAGGATCGGCGCCTCCCGCCCCCGCCTCCCCCATCTCCCGTTCTCGCGCCAATATCCTCCCGGAACATCCCGGAGAAGGCCTGGAGATAGTCCCCGAATTTCTTCCATAGGATCCCGCCCCGCCAATATGGGTAATTTTATCACTCATAAATTATGGAAAATGTTTTTTTCTCGGGGAAAGACGGAGATCGGGAACTCCTGGTAAGATCAAGGACAAGAGAAGAAAAAATTTTGGTGGTCAGCCATGGCAGAATGCAAAGGAGATATTTGAAAGCCATAAGATATGAAAAGTATTAGAAACATACATCAATTTTTTTGAATAATATTACTTTAACTTATTCATGGATAATGATACACTTGTCTTAGAATTTTTCATAATTACGTAATTGATATCACGATCAAAAGTTTATCGATTAATGATAATCATGTTCGCATTCTTAACAACTTACATTTGTGTTTTAATGAAACATACTTCCCAAATATCAATTCCAACGATTTTTTCTAGAATTCAAAAGTTATTTTATTAGGTCCTGAATTAAGTCGTAAAAGTATTTTAAATACTAGATAAAACGGTGCATTCAAATTAATAGAACCTACTCGAAACCATATACGTAAAAAATGACATGTATATTATTTGTAAGATTCTTTTAATTTTATTATATCTAATCGATACGTACTCTCGAATAATATGTTTTCATTACATACTTTCAATACGCTTTCATTACAATATTTCGTAATTATGAAAACAATTACTTTGAAGAAACTGAAAAATCGCGAAATTCTTTGATTGTTACTACTTTGATCTATTACTACTCTCTGTCTACTCATCTTAAACAGAAAATGGCTGCTTTTCACTGTAGAGCAAAGTAAGTCTACAACATATGTATGTTGCTGAGTTGGGAGGCGGAATTTCTACAACGAGCCGGGCTTTTTCTTGTAAAATATTTTCCAAAGAAAACATTTTGAAACACTAGAATCTAGAAATGTAAACTATTTCACATTTGTAAGACTATTTGGTTTCATTGTAGTATTTGCAGTTATTGTTAAGATGAAAAAGCAACAAATATTCCTAGATCGTTTTACATTAAATGTTTTTACGTAACATTGCTGGCCTCTATTCTGTCCTGAATACCTTCTCCAGAAAGAAATTGTTCTCTGCTGGCATTTGCGTGCAGCTGTGTTGCGCTGACGATGAAAAACCTACTTTGCGAAAATGCATAGCAAGGAACGACTTTATCCTGCATTCCTTCACTAGTTACAAACTTAATTCATGCTTTTTGTAGTTATCGGTGTGTTCACTAATAGACTTATAACACTTAACTAGAGATGGTATCGACGTGCTGTGTTTCTACGGTGCATAGAGATTTTCAAATACGTTTACTTCTAAAAGTGGAGTTGGTATTGGAACAAAGTATATGAGTAGACCCTGTGGCCGAGATTGCTAAAGTAGTAGTGCCGTAGTGATCTCTAACCGAGGGGTCGCGGGTTCGAGTCCCGTTGCGGTCATGGTTGTATGTGTACGTCCTTTCACCCCCTATCACCATCATTTCGTTTCATCCTCATACGATAATGTTCCAATAGTGGTCGCCAATGGCCTAGTAGTTGATGCAACCTTAAATAACAAAAAATAAAAAAAGTTTATGAAAAACGTCCATGACGAGGTAGCAAAATCCTGAAAGTCGTTATTGATATTTCGAAACTCAAACAACGGTCTAAATAATTTGCAAGAAGCATGTATTTTTTCTCTAAAATATATTAGCACTTTTTGCTTCCTAGAACACATCATACTTGGTAAAACATTGTACCGATTGGAGATTCTTATGTGCAGTGGCACAGATTTTATTATCAACTTTGAAACTTTCAATTATCGTAGAGTTTTTCTGAAACTTTGAATTCTATCTTCTCTTAGAAATTGTATGAACCAAATCATCAAAATAATAATTCTTTGATTTTTTAAAATCAATAAGATATTATTTTCTTTTATAATCTGTAAAATTCAAACGTATTCTTCGAAAATGAGATGGAAGCGTTCCAAATACATAAATTTTAATTTCAAAGATAAATGATTATGCTTCGCATTTCTTGGTAGCAGACATTACAAAGCGGTAATACTATTTTCTGATGAATGTATCAATTATTTGCATTGGGTGTAAATTACAGTGGTTTTGTTATTTAAAACCCAGTTGTCTTAATTATATTCTAAATCGTAAATAAAGCAAAAACACAGACATGGATTCATAGGGAAAGTATCAAGGGGGATGCATGTCAATTATTTGCGCAGGGAGTGAGGGGGACGGTGAGGAGAGGGGAGAGGGTGGAGATGGCAGAAGAGGGGGTAGAGAGGAGAGTGGTAGTTGAGGGAAGGGAGGGGAGGGGAGGGTTGGAGAGGGGTGGAAAGGGGTGGGGAGGGGCAGGAAGCGTGGAGAGGGGGAGGGTGGTGAGGGGAGGGTGGAGAGGGGAGGGGAGGGAAGGGAGGAGAGGGGGAGGGAAGGGGGAGGGGTGGAGAAGGAGCAGAGGGGTGGAGAGGAGAGGGGAGGAGGAAGGGAGGGGATAATGAGGGAAAGGAGGGTGAGGGAAGGGAGGGGGAGGGAAGGGAGGGGGAGGGACGGGGGGAGTAGAGGGGGCTTGCGGTGATCGGGTGCCGCGGGATCGGGCCCGCACAAAGGAGCCCTGCTGCCAGCTCGGAGGCTTGGCCCCGGAGCGGGGGGCGGGGCGAGGGGTCGGAGCTGCCAGCGGTCGATAGCCGGAGTTAAATTCGGCGCCCTGCGAGCGCCGCGGCGGCGGTGGCGCGTGGAGGCGGGCGCGGGGGGCGGCCGTCAGTCCTCGAGGGCGCGCCCCCGCCCCGCCCCCGGCCCTCAGGAGGAGGTGGAGGGAGAAGGGTGCCGCAGGTGGAGAGCTCGATCGACCCGACGACGGCAGGAGCGACAGGGGGCGACAGGGCCGGCGACGGCAGGCAGGAGCCGCCTCTCCCCCCCCCCGTCACCACACGACCGGGATAGGAGGCTCGGGGCCTCAACTGATGGCACTGGAGTTCCTCCGAGCGGGAGGGTCGAGTCCCGGCGGTGGCAGGATTTGCGACACTCGCTTGTCAGCTAGGTCGCGTTCAGTCGCTGTTTGGAGGAGAATTCTGGCGGTCGGCTGCTCTGATCGGGAGTTTTCCGTGGTTTTCTCCGATCAATGCCACGCGAATACCGTAACAAACGGTCCAGGGATCGGCGCGATCTTTCCTTCCCGTTCCTTCTTCTATCCTCACCCCTAAAACATTACTTATACAAACATGCACTGCTCTACCACACATGGTGGGAGACCGGTCGGGAGTTTAGAGCTTTTCCCGGCTGGAGTTGTTCCCCACTGGTGGGATTTACGGTGTTGGGGAAAATCCCGCTAGTCGACGGCAGGTCGGTGCCGGATCTCGAGAGTCAAAGAGGGAAGATCACCATCACTTTCAGATGAAAAAACGTGCACTACAGTTACGGGACTAATGACCTCTGTTGTTGACGACCAATCACTAACAATCAATCAATCAATCGACGCCACACAAGCACCGGCGCTCCCGGGGCGACGGATCCAAAACTACTGGTATTCGTCGAGTGACATACACAGAAAAAAGACAATGAGATTCTGAACTCGTGAGAAATAAAAGAGGGGGGAGTTTAAATCGAAGACTCTCCTAATAACGTGATTGAACGCTCAAATTTAGATATTAAAATACACCTTCATAATATTGAATTGAATTGAATGATGCCTTATAAGTTACCAGGCTCAGGCCATGAGGTCTGTTCTTCCGTTTGACCACGCAAATTTTGCTGCGCTCCCTTCACCAACTAGAAGAGGAAGAGAAGTAAAATTGTTAGTTTTTATAATTTATTTCCATATACAGAAACAGCAGAAATATTCATTAAATGCTAGCACTCACAGATGTTGATATGTCAATAAAGTGGATACAAAAAACATGTAAATGCGGTCATCTATATTAGTGCTTTTGATGGACCTATGAAACCCTGTCGAGAGCTATTTTTTATCAATATAACGAATAGCATTTGAGACTTATAAAGACAACTTGCAATCTAAAATGAATAGCCTACTTGTGAATACCCTTTTATTACATAGCAATGAAACTCCAGTCAACATTCCCAATTTCACTGGTATTTCCCGAGAGGTAAAGGACTCGATTAAACATATTTCTAAAGATAGCAAACAACCTGTATTTCTAAAAGTATATGTTCGTAGAAACGATTCAATTTATGTACAAATGTTAATTTATAAAGAAATTATAAACTTCCACATCTTAAGATTATTTTAACATACTTATTAAAAACCAATGACTTATTGCTGGAAAACATTGCTTAGGTAAGATTATTGCACTGGATGTTAAATATCTATAAATATACTCGTTATATTTTTGCAGTGACAATACCCGCGAATTCTTCGATTAAAAACACGTGAAATGCAATCTTAACAAACGCATGCGAGTCGTGGGGAGAGGATTGGATGAGCGCGAGGCTGGAGGCACAGGCGGCCAGGTCGACGGGCATCGCGAGCGCCCAGGCCGTCACCGCCGCCGTCGCCGCCGCCGCCGCCCCCGCCCGCCGCGCCGCCCAGAACGTGACTGGGAGGCGCACGTCCGCACTGCCACACGTGAGCGCCGCCTATCTCTTCTCCCGACCCTGCGCCGCCCCCACCCCGCCCTCGCCTACGCCGCCGCTCCTGACGGCGCCCGGCCACAGTTCCCGCCCCCGTTCCAGCACCCTCATGACCCCGCCACCGCCCCACGCCATCGCTCTCGCTCCAGCCGCCACAACCACCGCCCCCACACCGCCAATGCTATCGCCACCGCCACCGCTCCCGTCATCGCCTGCACCTCCGCGTCCGCGTCTACTTCCGCCTCCGCCTCCACCTCCAACTCTACCTTGGCCTCCGCCACTTCCTCTATCCTCTACCTCCGCCACTACCTCTACCTCTACCTTCGCCACTACCTCTACCTTCGCCACTACCTCTACCTCTATCTCTACCTTCGCCTCTACCTCTACCTCCGCCTCCGCCTTTACCTCTACCTCCACCTCTACCTCTACCTCCGCCTCTACCTCTTCCTCCGCCTCCACCTCCATCTCTACCTCTGCCTCCTTTTCCGGGTCCTCTTCCGCCTCTACCTCTGCCTCCGCCACCGTCTTCGCCTCTGCCTCTACCCCCTCCACCGCCCCCAGCCCCAATACAGTCCCCGTCACCACCTCCGCCTCCACCACCACCACCACCACCACCACCACCGACCCCAGTCCTCGAACACCCCCGCACCAGCTAACGTTTCGCCACCGTCTCCGCCACCACCTCGCCGCCGCCGCCACCCGCCGACCCGTCCCCGCCCCCGCCCGCGTCCCGCCGCGCGTAAGCTTTCTCCGGGCGCGGCGTCGGCGGTTGGGGCGGGCGGGCGAGCCCGGGACGTGACGGGCCGGCAGCTCGCTCGCCTCGACAGGGGCGCGGGAACAGAAGACGGGAGCACGGGATCACCCGGCGCAGGCGGCGGGGGCGGGGGCGAGGGGCGGAGGCGCGAGTAGATTGCACGGAACAAGAGGCGGCGCAGACAGCGGCCGCTGACCGAATCACTCGCGCCGCGCTGGATCAACGCGAGACGCTGCGCGCCGCGGCGTGGCGCCCGGAAAGGAAACCTTTGTACCTCTCGCTCAGACACGGGCGGAGTTTTGTAATGGGGAAACACCGAGATTCGCACTTCACGCACCCATGCGTTTTCGAACTACACGTACTACATACAGCACGTACTTTCTTCCCCGTATTTTGACGCAAAATTACGCGAAGTGCTGAAATTGTCTAAAAATTATACGTGGCCTTATTTCAAAATATATCTTTAAAGAACAGATCTGATTAATGGAAATAATCTCTATCTTTAATAGCTTAGTTGTAGGAAAAATCCGAAGAAAATAGAACTTTTACAATTTTAGAAAAATCGCAGTAGAAAGGATCCCTTTCTATAAACGCGCAGAGTTTTGTGATGAGGAAATACCGAGATTCCCAGTTCACGCACCCATGCGGTTTTAAACTGTACGTACTAAAACAGCACGTACTTTCTTACCGGTATTTTCACGCAAAAGTATTCAAATTATCCAAACATTGTACATGATCTTATTTTATAATCTACCTTTAAGGAACATATTTTATCAGGGGAATTAATGTCTATCTTTAATATTTTATTTGTCGGAAGACTCCGAAAAAAATTTTAACTTTTGCGATTTTCGAAAAATTAGGATTTTTAACGAACATAAGATCTGCACCATTCTCTTAAACGTTGTTTACATTATCCAACAACAAAATTTAATCAAAAACGATGGAGCTGCTTTTTTGAAAATTCGTAAAATGTCCAAGGGGCTTCAAGTAAAGTTCTTCAAAAATTGAAATATCGGTTTCAAATTCACGGGGCCGTGAACTCAGCCTGATCGCCTGCGGAATATGGATCTTGGAGAAAGTCGGCCGAACGATTTATCCGTTAACATTCGCAGACGGATTGACAGGCAGGCAGACGGAGAGACGGACGGACGGACGGACGGACGGACGGACGGACAGATGGTTTGCCATCATTTGATTTTTCGTTATCAAGGACCCACAAAACATGTATTCTGGCTACACCAGGTAATAAGTTTTTTTTTCTAAATTTAACAACTAGATTTTTCCACTTTTTTGTTACTAGGACCCTGTAATCAGAGTTTTTCTGCCAAAAATTCCCCTTTTTCCGAAGCATTAAATAACTTTCTCTCTACTACGTAGGGAGAAAGTAAAAAGATGAAAAAATTATTAGTAGAGCTACGACACATCATGCGAATACTTTCTCTCATTATTTGCAACTTGAATCTTTCGAAAATTTAATGTATCAAACAAAATTGAGTTCTACGCTATTTATAATCGTATTTAACTCTAATCCAGACATTTAAAAACTTTTTTAAAAAATGGAATGTTTATTTGAAGCAAACATTAGTTGAAAACTATTCATGCTATCGAAAAATTGCACATCGACATATTTAAAGAGCAATTTTTTACATCCTCTCTCTTACTAAGTTACTTCGTAACAAGAGAAAGTTATGTAATCAGGGCGCCGGAAAACGGCGAATTTTTGGCAGCAAAACTAACGAAAATGTGGATAAATCCTGTTGCTTTATATAGTAAATTGCTTTCTCTAAAACCAAAGTGTAACCAGAATCCCAGTTTTGTAGGCCCTTGCTACCGAAAAATCGATTTACGGCAAAACGTCTGTCTGCCCGTCCGTTGACCACGGACAGATGAGCAATAAATAGTTTGCCGTCGGGCAACATCGGTACCATTCAATGTCAAGGATCCGCAAAACCTGGATTCTGACTACACATGTAATAAAAAGTACTACATTTTGTTTAGAAGCAAGATATATCGCTTTGTGTTTACAATATAAGAACTTTGTAGATAGAAAGCATGACGAATACGATTCCGTGTATCAGAAAGGTTTCAAATCTCTTGTCTCGCGAATATTGTGAATTATTTAAATATACGTCTTTTGTAAAAATTAATAACGATATTACACTTAAAGTACTGAACCTGACAAACAAAAATAATTTTTAGAGAATGGATGATTTCATCAGTTGTTAATCTAGATAATGATGAGAAATTCAGGATGTTATAAAAAACACTATTGTGTATAATGCAAAGAAGAAATAAATAAAAATCATACATTTACCATCCCTGTGTTCACTGTGTTGGATAAAAAGATGTGTTTGAAATATCAGTAATATGTACTTAAAGTTAATGTTGCACATACGGACGTTGTTAGCCCAGTCGCAACACGATAAATCATCATACGTTAGAATGAACACGCACACATTATTGTAGAAATTATACCTTGTTTATTCATTAACATGTAAAATGCAATACGTTGCTATTAAGATAATTTAGAAAATGGCCCGTCTCCCGTGTAGGAAACCAAAGCGGAGCAATATTGTGCAGTGCCCAATAATTGAGACGTATTTTAGAGAGTCATTTTAACCGATAAAGTAGAAATGTCACACCATAATTTGGTAATATTCTTGTTTAAAATATTGTTTGATATTTTTTAATTTAGATTATTGTAAAAATCGGTCGATACTACAAGTTGTCTGTAAAAAAACTAAACAATTTCTAAACTATGTTTACTTTTGTCATTCGATGTTTTAGAGCTCCCATTCACTGTGTTCAAAGAATTTACGTCTAAATCAAGCAAAATGGGGAATATGGGTTCTCTGAAACGAGTGTTCAAAACTCCCTCTCAGGCCGAGGGCGATGTTATCACTGTAAATATAGGGAGTGCTGATGTACAACAGCACGTTATGCGATAATAGTATATAATTGTGAAAATAACGTGGGAGTGCAAGTCGCATTCTTGAGCACACTAGAAACGAGATGGAGCGTGTGCAGAGCAATAAAACAATAACTAAACGCAAATAATTTGCACCTTGTTACAAATAATTTTACATTTATTTTTTGCGTTATTAACTAGTCGGAAATTCTGTACTGTCAATGAATGGTCGCGCGTCCCTCATTCCAATAGTTCTATGACGTACAGGATTCCAGGACAACGGGCGTTCACAACGAAGGCAATTTTCCTCGCGTGAGGCGGGTGATTACCTGCCACCATGTGGCGTGCTGGTGGCGCGGCCACACGAAAAGCGGCAATTTATGCGATCACCCGCGCGAACACGCGTTTGCCTTGTTCTCCATATTCCTCTCCCCATATGTGGAAGCTCATATTCTGTCGCGCATTCCTCGTTGCGGCAAACACATTCATATACCTCCGACAACGAGATTCGTACGATTTCATTTATACTGTATTTTTTTTCTTCGAAGTAAAATTATGCGCAATACAGTATCACCCCAGTTAAATTCAACAGTTGAAACATGTGTATGTAGTCAGACATTCTGAAAAATTGGTTATTAATTTTGATTTGGAGATAGAATACCATAATAATCTCAAGCTGATATAATTAAAAATATAATAGCGATAATTAAATAATCATAAATTAACATGCTACTAAAAAGGTTTCTTTGGATTATCTGCAAAACAATTCGGTGAACAATCGTCACAAAATTTACTAGGTATGCTGGAAACAGCACATGCTGTCTGGCATTATAGGAAACAGTTACGTAATAGTGTAATATTGCTATTTATGCATTATTAACACCTCAACTATAACTTGAAAAAGTCCAATTCAACGAAATCAAACGAAGCGCTTTCTGTGCATATGTGCTTTTACTTCGACAGTCAGGAACAGTAGTCAATTCTTACTGTTACAGATAAAACAAACAAGAATAAATTCAAATGTTTCAGTGTTTGAAGCATATTACTCAGAAAAACAAGAATAATTCACAAAAGCTTGTCTTGATTACCTCAAAGTAAGCTTCCAATTTTTGAATACCATAAACTGCGATCAAAACATTTTAAAGGAAAAGAAGAGTATTTGTTGGTTCCAAGTTAAGTCTACTACTTCCTTAAATCAATTTTCTTACATAGAATATTATCTACATCATATAATCACGACCAGCAACAATGAGAAAAATTCTAAGAATTTCAAACCGCCATGTTGCCATTTTGCAAACTGACAGCGAGTCAAACAAAGCGCGGAAAATTCAAGTTTGCAACTTGGAAAATATTTTGCAAGTTTCTTAAGTTTTGTAATTTGCGGCTTCTTGTAAAGTACCCCCCATCTATGTATGTAAGTACTTGGCGCGACAGCCCGTGAACGGCCTCAGGCCTACCAGCGACGTCCCTGCCTCGCGGCCATGGGTTAAGGGGGTACGTGTGGTTAGTACGTAGACATCCCCACGCCGTATTTCGGTCATCCCATCCTGAGAAGTGAATTTTCTCATCGTCACCCAGGAACATATACTCGGATATTGCAAGGAAAACACACACTATAGTCTAGCCTTGACCGGAAATTTAACCCGGGGCCGCACAATGGAAAGCGAGCACGCTGACCAAGAGAGCCGCGAGACTAAAGTGCCGCCATAAGTCAAAATATCCGTGTCAAATTCAAGGTTCCGCGGCATCAGTCAGATCGATCGGGTCTATCGATTTGGATGAAAGTCCTGCTTACGCTTTAGCTGCTAGCGTTGTTTACAGACGGACGCGCAGCGAGACACACAGAGAGACGTTTTGCCATCTATCAATTTTTGGCGTTAAAGACTCACCAAACTTGGATTCTGAATGCACACGGTCTTAGAGGAAGTATCAACAGCTCAGTACAAGAAATCCACATCCAATACATGCACGTTACTTTACAATGCATTGCCAGATGACATTAAACAATTAAAGTCGGTACACAAATTTAAGTTAAAAGTAAAATGTTTCCTGCTGCAAAACTGTTTCTATACAATTAGAGACTATACTGATCATCAAAAAGAAAAATAATGTTTATTTTAACAAAACAATTATACTATATAATGAATTAGTTCACATTTGTATTGCATATATTTAAAAAACAAGATTTAATACGCCTGTAACATGTAATGTACTTCAGCTTCCGGGTCAATGACCCCATCTCGATCAGGTTTTTGTCCAGTTTCCCTGAACCATTGAACAAATGCTGAGATGACCCCTTGTTTTGCTTCTGGACGTAAATGTAGCTTCACTGTGCGCACGTATTGTTGAGCACTCCTTTTGCTTGCAGTGGTAGGAGTGGAACTGATGTTCGTTACTATTTTGTTAGCAGAGTTGGTAAGTCAGAAAAATTATCAATAATTCATCGTAAGTTCTTCATTTAAGAACTACATGTTATTTGAGAACTACATGGATTTGCTATTACCAGACATAAGAAGCTTGCAACTCACTACTCTATCGTACATTTCACTTTATTGCGTCGCAAGTTTTCTAAAGCAATGCGGAAGCATGTAGAAAACTTAAGGTAAATTGCATGTTGCATATTCAAAGATTTCTTGAGTTTGAGTAAGTATAGTGTATTAACAGGAACTACATTATGAAGACTAATGGACGAACCAATACTCGCACAAATATTTTAACACTCGGCCCTCGAATACGATTTCAAGCTCAAAAAACGGTAAATTTTCTTTCACGATTCCTTGCAAGTTTACATAACGTAGTATTACAAGGAAATGAAGACATCGTCTTACAGGTGCCTCGTCTAATGCAGGAGGAAGGTGGGGGGGCGTGGTGCGAGGACGAGAGTGAGAATGAGGATAAGGAGGACGGCGCCCCTCAAAGCGTCGAGGACGGCTCGCGCGCTTTTGTTCCGGGGCTCGGGGCAATTTCGGAAAATTGATCTCACTTAGTGGATCGGCCCTTTGTTCGGCGACAGGAATTTTATATTCCTCCGCCTCAGCCGCCGCCGCCGCCGCCGCCGCCGCCGCCGGCGCGGCGCCTCGTTCGCAGCGGGCGACGCGAGCGCCCCTGGCGGCGACAATGAAGACGCTCCCCCCACTCCCAGCCTACTAATCCCCTTGTACTCGAGTCGCGTTTCCAGACACACCGAGATTAAAGCTGTTAGATGCTAGAGGAAACGATTTCTTTGATATTTATTAAAATTATTCATTGACTAAAAGATATTATGACTCGTCTTTTCCAAACTTGCTCTCTTCCACGATGCTTAAAGAATTCATAATAAAATTACCTAAAATGACGTTACCGAATTTAGAATGACTTAGAAGATAAAACTGATTTTTCGTAGCCAAAAAGAGAAAATATATTTTCTTATATTTCAACAATATCTGTTCATTATATAGTTTCCAATTCCTTTGAGAAGAACATAGGTGTTACAATTTTATTTATAACCTTGTGAGATAATACTTAAAATACATATTCCCTATAGAGAGAAGAAATAGTTACTTCTACGTCGGACGGAGATTATGAATGAAAATTTGTTAATTTTTTGTCACGCATCTGGAAACGAAGGTAATACTATGGTTTGTAGTTGACAATAATGTTCTGGTAAACCAGCTGTCTTTTTTGCAAACTCTATAATCAGATCTCATGAAAGTGGTTAAAGAAACGTTGGGAAGAGATTAAGGTTTTTTTATACGAAATTAAGAACCAACGCTGCAAATACATATTTCTGAATGAATCATGTAGTTCTTTGAGCCAGCTAAAGGGATAAATCAAGCGTACTTGCGTGTATGTCTGTGATAAGGAGGGAGGTCAATATGAAGAAAGAAATACGTCCCAAACCGCAGAGATCCCTGTCCATTTACTTATGCTGCCGAAAAAGGGATTTCGTTTCATTTTTAAGAGACGGAGGGCAAGGGCTCAGAAGTGGAGGATGGAAGGAGGAAGTGAGAAGTGAAGAAATGATTCGGTAGGGTGAAAGGCGAATTTCAGAGGGAGGAGAGCGGTGGCGGGATGAAGAAAAAGATGTGGAAATATGTAACGAAAGATATGTCAGTTTGTGGGCGGGAAAGCGAGATTAAAGGTGATCCGGAGATTGGAAGCGTGGGAGAGTTGAAGATGGAGAGACGATGAGAAAGAGAGAGGCATGTGTGGCGGGAGAGTGGACAGACTGATGTGCAGGAGGATGTGATGAGTGAAAGTGTGAGATCAGGAGGTCAGGAGGGCGTGAGGTCGCTAGGGCGAGGGAGAGAGAGTGCTACAGGGCGTGGGGCTGTGAGGGAGAAAGGTTTGGGAGGGTGGGAGGTTCGAAGGGAGGGCAGACGATAGAGTGTGAGATCAGGAGGTCAGGAGGGTGAGAGAGCGACAAGGCGTGAGGCTGTGGAGGAGGAGGGTTGAAGGTCGCTAGGGAGAGGGAATAACAGGATTCGAGACTGTGAGGGAGAAATGGTGTGAGGGCGGTAAGGCGAGGGAGCAATAGAGTGACAGGGAACGAGGCTGTGAAGAAGAAAGGGCGTGAGGGCGAGAGGGTGGGAGGGCGGGAGGGCGAGAGGTCGAGAGGGAGGAAGGTCGAGAGGGCGGGAGGGCGAGAGGGCGGAAGGGCGAGAGGGCGGAAGGGCGAGAGGGCGGAAGGGCGAGAGGGCGGAAGGGCGAGAGGGCGGAAGGGCGAGAGGGCGGGAGGGCTGCAGGGCGAGAGGGCGGGAGGGCGGGAGGGCGAGAGGGCGGGAGGGTAGGAGGGTGAGTGCGTCTGCGACACACAGCGGCCCCGCGGGTGGCGAACGGTCGCTGGATGCCACATCGCGTGTGATATTTACGTGGGAGCGCGCCAGCCTTCTGGGTTGATCTCGGATGCTGCATATTTAAATGCGATGGCTCTCCGAAGCTAAATGTGAACGAGAAAGCTACACCACAAAGGGCAAATAATCGCTACAAATGCAAGCTTTATGTTTTTTCAACAAACAGTAGTGTTTATTTCCTTTGAAAGATGGACGAAATAGTGGCGATGTGTAGAGTGAAACAGGAGATGCTACGTCAAAGATTGACAACTGTCAATTCCAATATTTCTTTTCCATCCATTATGCACAAATACCTGGATTGAAATATTAAGAATCAATGAAGTAACAACAAATTATCCTTAGTACAAAGAATACACGTGTATAACTCTCGTGTGGTACCAAGAAAATAGTTACAAACACCATGGATTCACTATTAACGCATAGAAAATGGCTCGGTTCAACAAATGTAGTTTTTATGAAACATTTCAAGAAAAAGTAACTTGTCAGATTACACATGGATATTTTTCACGACGAAGCAAAAAGACAAATGTTCTGAAACAGATAACACGAAATATAATTATTACATTTTTTCTGATTTTCAACCTAAAAACTATTTTCTATCTTCCTAAATGAGAAAATATTGATTGCTTATTAAGATGTGAGAAAAATTAACAATAAATATGAAAACGTTCAGGGCTTTTAAAACAAAAACATATAACTAATAAGATTTCAAATTAAAAGCATTCTTCTGAATGAAAGAAATTAGTGCTGGAGAAAATCGCTAAAGATTTAAATTTTCAGTTTCTTTTGCGTAACTGCTTTGAATCCTAGTACGCATTCTCAAAGGATTTGCAATATTTTATGAGTACTTAAGTTTTCAAAAATGAAGTTTATTTGTGCATTTCAAACAATCTGTTTCAGTTTAGATAACTATAAAAAACGGAGATACACATCCAGTTGGAATGCAAACAGAGAAATTTAAAGTCGTTTTCAAACATCGGCAAAGTGAATACTGAATAGTAGAGTGCCGTTGAATGGTATTTATGTCGATTTATGCAACGACATAACATTCGTTTTTAGTTTGGATTAGACAGAATCCCATTCGTCATCCGACTACGAGACTTGCGCGTTGCAGCTCCTGACATCGTATCAACTGTGTGTAAGGAAGACACTTGTTGAAAGTCATTTTAACTGTAACGCCCAGCAACTAGGCGATATGAGAAGTTGTTTGAATTAAAGAGACAGAACCGTTGTAAGTCCAGTGAAGATATTATTAATAGTTATTAACGTCATTAAGCCTACACAATATATAACCGACGCGGTTGAGGTTTATAACCTCAAATTCGACCTACCTATCTAGCTAGTGTTGATCCTGCCGCCTTCGGGATTCGAACCCTAAACTTCCCGGCCAGAAGCACTGCAGCGACATCAATTGATGCCCTAAACCACCTCAGTCTGCCTTCCTAGAGAGAGTTCGGAGGAGGGAGTCATGTAGAAGACGTAACTATCAGACGTTTGTGCTGTTACACGAGAGTCTACGGAAGGGCATTGAACCGGTACCCATCCACCGCCATCGACCTACGCTATGACTCATTGACCATGGAAACGTAAACGTAACGTAATGCCGTAAACTCAGCAGTAAAATGTACACGTTAAATCAGTGTTCACAATGACGAACTTAAGTCCGAACGTAAGTTTCGCCTGAACAAATCAAATTTGAACGTATTGAAGCTGGTTCGATTGTCAATTCTTTTCTAGCATTATTTCTAGCTAGAAAGATTTTGCACCATGGTTCTAGCTTTTTCTTTGATTTTCCTATTGCTTTTCCTTGATATATCAGTACGAATATCTGTTGTATTAGTGCTCGCATTTCCTTCATTTTATTAACAAGGATTCTCTTGTACCAAATTCACGAGTAATTCGTCGAATGTAATTATTTTATTCGCTACGTCAAGTTAAAAGTCACAACAAAATGTCCCAAATTCTTATTTTGAATTCACTACTCGCATCAAAATCGTTCACAAATTACTTTAGTACATAATAGTAATGAAATGACATAACCACAAACTACCCGAACACACACTGAAATCCACCATGTTTGTTTTTTCTGATGCTGCTCTCTGATTGGTCTTCCATAGAATTCTGACGTAAACTTAACGTAAATGCTTGGTGCTTGTGAACTCTTTTAGTTTACTGAATTACGTCCATGTTTACGTCAAGGCATGTGAATGGTCTCAATAACTCACTTCTAGCTTTTGAGGCTTCGTTATGCTTACGTTTACGTTTGCATTGCAAATGAGGCCTTAATAACTCATTTCTAGGCTTTATCGCTACGTTATGCTCACGTTTACGTTTTTGCATTGCGAATGAGAACTTGATAACTCATTTGTAATTTTGCCGCTACGTTATGCTTACGTTTACTTTTGCATTACAAATTAGGCCTTGATAACTTACTTCTAGGTTTTGCCGCTACGTTATGCTTACGTTTACTTTTGCATTGCAAATGAGGCCTTGATAACTCACTTCTAGGTTTTGCCGCTACGTTATGCTTACATTTACGTTTGCATTGCGAATGAGGTCTAAATAACTCATTTCTAGGTTTTTCAGCTACGTTATGCTATGCTTACGTTCACGTTCACGTTTGCATCGCGAATGTCTTAATATATTGTTTCTAGGTTCTGCAGATACATTATGCTTACGTTCACGATTACGTTAGCGTTGCGAACGGGTCCTTAGAGCGCCGCTGCCTGATTCGCCAGGCGAGGGAGACCGCCCCCGGCTCCTCCCCCGCGTGCGCCTGCATCTCGGGCCGCAGCCTTTGAGAGATTGTCAGGTGAGGCGGGCTTCCCGCGCCAAAGGCCCCTACGCAAAGTGGATGAATCAATTCACTTCTCCCCCCTCCCCTTTGCCGCCCCTCTCCCGCGCCGCGCCGATAAGCCGGCCGCCATTTCTATCAATTCCCCTTCAGCGGATGTGCGGGCGGGCGGGCGCCTGACTTTGTCTCCTCAGGGCGGTGCCCTCTCAGTTCGGAAACGATTCACTAAGAACGAATATCTCTGCCACTGAGCTGCTGCGTGTAACTCCAACGTTTGTTGTGGAAATTAAGAGTAAAAGAAGAAGAAATCTGGAAGATGAGTAATACCTAAAAATACATAAGTGGAAGAGTGAATTAAATAATGTTAGCGAATGTGAAAATATGTAAACGAGAGATGCTACACAGACTTTGTACATCGGGCGGTTCTCTCTCAGGTCCAGAGGCCTTCGGAAACAATTCACTAGAAACGAATCTCTCTACTACTGAGTTGTTGCATATTACTCCAAAGTTTGTTGTGTAAATTAAAAGTAAATGAAGAAATCTGGAAGATGAATAATGCTTAAAAATGTATAAGAGAAAGACTGAATTAAATAATGTAGACGAATGGAAAAATATATAAACGAGGGATGCCACACACTTTCATAAGTTAGTTTTATAATCTCTTTAATCTAGGCTACCTTTTCGTTATTGCTCCACTTTCTTCCTCTATCTACCATCTATTGGCCCGTAAAATACAAATTTCCCCAATTTTCTCAATTTTTGACCACCAGTAGAAGACTGACAGCACTGGCTTATATGAAGTAATTTACTATATACTTGTAAATGGACAATAATTAATCAGTTTTCGGTATCAGGGACCTGTAATACAAATTCTTCTGCCGAAAAATTGCAGTTTTTCCCGCAGCATTGCATAACTTTCTCTATAAAACGTAAGCGAGTAAGTAAATATGAGATTCAAGGGTGTTCATAGAGAATCATTGGCCATCCGTCCTAAAACTTGAATTCCTAAATCGATTCATTATCAATATCTCATAATACACACTAATATTTAAAGAGACTCTGTTTACATTATTGTATGAATTATGTTATGGAGTGTTAATTATGCGAATTGTATTTTCGTTGTGAATTATGTTATATTACATTATGATTTAATTGTATAAATTAGGATTTGCGTACTATTGGTATTAAAATAGTTGATTAATATTGCTCCATTAATTTTGTTTTGTAGGCCTGGAGAAGATGATATTAAAGTCACGTACATGGTTGCGTTTATCATCCAATTATTGAATTTGAATCTGAGCCTTCTAACGTAGTATATATCTTACGCTATTTTAAATAAAAGTAAATATGTTTTTCTAAGAAACACTTTTTGTGAAACCTTCAAAAAGCGCATTGCGAGCATTGACCACCTAGACGGCATTACAAAACATCAAACAGTTACGATGCTGCGCTCCCGACTGCCTTCGGTCTCGCGTTCCGATAAAGGATGACGGAGCGGTCGTCCGTTCGGGCAACAAGCTCAAGTAGCCGTAACTGATGAGTTCCTGCCCGGGCGCTGGGCCATGGAGCTCATAGAGGGCATTAGCGGCGCGGTGAGCGAGGGGAGGGCGGGGCGGGGAGCGGACCGGGAGGCGTGGCGGGGGGAGCTCGGCTATCGCGGAGACCATCGGGCGCACGCCGTCACGCACATTCCGGGGAAGCCGGGCGGCGCGCACGCCGAGGCACGGCAGGGGAGGGGGGGCCGAGGACGAATGCGAACGAGGGGAGAGAATCAGAGTCACAAGTAGGATTGTGGTGAGAGAGGGAGAGGAAGCCGGGGGTGAAAGCAGGGGAGGACAGGGGAGACCGAGAACCAAGTTGAATTGAATTGCCTTATTTTACGTGGCGAGACTCGGGCCATGAGGTCTGCTCTTCCGTCTGACCACGCAAATTTCGCTACGCTCCTTTCACTAACTAGCGGAGAAAGAAGTATTCCATGGGCGACGAAATAGGTGATTTTGAATTTTGCTCAGAGGCGTCATTTAGGCTTGAGGATCTTTTACATGCAGTAAAGCTACTAACATGGGACAGCCGGCTTTACTTCCCCTCCGAAGGAAGGCGTACGAACGATTTTATCGCCCCTAAAAATCCATGGCCTCGATCGGGTTTGAACCCGCCAACTTGGGTATAAGAGTCCGATGCGCTAACGCCGCCATGTGGGCGGGATCAGGGGGTAGAATTAAAGAGAGGAAGCCGGCAATGAAAGCGACGACAGGGTGCAAGGGAAGAGGATGGGATTGAGTAGATGACGAGAGTAGAAAAGTTGACGCTGAGAGAATGATGAAGAGGACTGAGGGCGAGAGTTTGACAAAATGGAGGAGAGGAAGAAGCGGAGGTATACTTGACATTGCAAGGGACGGAGAAGGTGGAAGAGGAGAGAATGATGGACGCGGAGAGGGGGAGACCGCGAACGAATGGAATGGGGAGTGGACGAGAACGGGGGGTAGAATCAGAGTCACAACTAGGATGGAGGTAGAGAGGGAGGAAGTGGGGATGAAAGCAAGGGTAGGGTGCAGGTGAAGAGGAAGTGATTGAGTAGATGACGAGATTAGAAAGCTTTGCGTGGAGAGAATGACGGAGTCTGAGGGGGGAAGTTTGGCAGGATGGAGGAGAGGAAAAAGCGGAGGTGTATTTGGCATTGCAAGGGACGGAGACATAGGAAAGGCGAGCAAGGAGAGCATGATGCACGCGGGGGAAGATCGGTAAACAAGGATTGGGGAATTGAGGATGAGCGGTTAGACTTGTCTGTCCAACCTCTGGCAAGAGAAGGGTCTAGATCAATGGCCAATGATGTAGGAACTGACCGTAGGCTGATTAGATGAAGGAAACATGCGGGAAGGAAGCAGAATTGGAGGTGATATTTGAAGCGACCGGGGCAGAGGGAAACTAGGGGAGGAGAGATTATCAGCGAGACAAGGATTAGAAGAGGAAGTGAGGATGTGAGTTTGAAAAGACTACGCAAGTGGGAAAGGATATAGTTTGGAAGGACACGCGAAGGCGCGACACGAGTCTAATGGGTACTGTGAAGTGGACAGATTGGCAGCGTAAATACTCGTACAGTAGAGGACGGTGTGGAGTATATGTGGAGTCACAAGTGAGGGCGGAGGCGAGTAGACGGAGGTGTGTAGGCGGAGGCGAGTAGGTGGAGGCGAGTAGGTGGAGGCGAGTAGGCGGTGGGCGAGTAGGCGGAGGACAGTACGCGGTGGGCGAGTAGGCGGAGGCCAGTAGGCGGAGGCGAGTAGGCGGAGGCGAGTAGGTGGAGGCAAGTAGGCAGAGGCGAGTAGGCGGAGGCGAGTAGGCGGAGGCGTGTAGGCGGAGGCCAGTAGGCGGTGGGCGAGTAGGCGGAGGCGAGTAGGCGGAGGCGAGTAGGTGGAGGCGAGTAGGCAGAGGCGAGTAGGCGGAGGCCAGTAGGCGGAGGCCAGTAGGCGGAGGCGAGGGCGGAGGCGAGGGCAGAGGCGAGGGCGGAGGCGAGGGCGGAGGCGAGGGCGGAGGCGAGGGCGGAGGCGAGGGCGGAGGCGAGGGTGGAGGCGGAGGCCGGGGCGAGGGCGGGGGCGAGGGCGGCGGCGAGGGCGGATGCGTGGGCTATCGGGTCAGAGAGGAGGATTGGGGTAAGGCCGCCGTACGCCTTGCCGCCCACCGCCCCGGGTGCTCAAAAAGCACGCGAGTCCCTCGGGGCGGCGGCCCCCGCGCATTCGTCTTGCGCGGCTCGCGAGCGCGCGGGCCTTCATTTCCTGAATGCGGATGTCGCCCTTTTGGGAATAGATTGCCCTGTTACGGACTCCCAAAGGGTGAGGAAGCAACACATTTCCGTTGGTCACATTTCTGTTGGGGAGAACCTGGTAAAATGTGATCGGATAATGCGAGTTAACAAGAAAAGCTTTTAGGCGTTCAGTCAAACTCTCTAAATGTATCCTGGCCTATATCCAATTCAACTGGAATATCACACATTTATTTTTAAAAAAGCATTTTACCACTACAGAAGCTTCGAAACTTTCTCTCTTTACTATTGAGAGCAAAGCATTTAAAAAGCAGTTAAAGTTGGAAATAAAAAATATAATTTATACTTTTCTAAAAGCCCGAAATTAATGGAAATATATAAACCACGCCTGCACAGTTCTTCCGGTATGTATGGGGGATTCACTGACACATCGTACGTTCAACAATGTTTTATTTCAGGGATTGCCATTTAACTGAAATTTGGAAGGCATTTAGTGCTATTTTAGAAATAATGCTTGTTCGTCCTTCCGTCGATATTCAAAACACATTAACTAATTCATCAAGTCTATAAAACTATTTTGGAGCAACGACTATTACTCTATGACGAATGTACTTATGAGATGGTATATAAACGCCATATTGCTCAATTCTTTTGTTTTTCCAAAATTACGAAAATGTAATTGTT